>JAUTBT010038170.1:0-36566 GCA_032361225.1 Lepetodrilus schrolli
TGCATTGCCACTCTACAGACATCGCATCCTATCAATATCGCATCAGAAAGGTAACTTTCACGAACATTGATGCCGGGGCCCCCGGGGCGGGATTTGAACCTGTAACCTTTGGCTCAGAAGTCCAACTGTTCTACCACTGCGCTACCACCCACCCTCATTAGATGTATTGATTAATAAAATAATTATAATAATAATAATAATAATAAAAATAATAAAAATAAAAGTAATACAGTTAGCTCTCGCTAAACCAATGGGTTAGGCATGGATCCCATTTTTATATTCAATTTTGTTTATTTATCAATATACAAATAAATAAATTTAAAAAATAATAAATAAATAAAATTTATAAAATTTAATAATTGCAACAACAACATAATATTTGGTAAAAAAACCCATTCTTTTCACGTGTGTACATTTACTAACACAGTAATCATCAGAACATGCCACTTAGATCATCCACTCATAACACGCACTAAAGCACAGTTTACACAGTGCAGCTGAATCCTCCACAGCAGCACCCGTGTCTGCAATAGGAAGCATCACTGGCAGATCTAGACACACCACAGAGGTCCTTTGTACCAAACTGAGTTATCTTTCCACATCACGAGACCACAAACACCTGAGCCTGGTAAATATTTCAGCACAGAGAATATCTAAATCACGAGATGGCTGTAGAACAATAAACTGTAGTAGACAATGTAATCTGGGCGAGGGATGGAAGACAGAAGATCATGTGAACAGTGCTCATGAATCACAGGGGTAGTGCATACTTCAACACGTTTTATTATCAAAATATGACTTCTTGACTTTGCATTATGCAATGGACTAAGATGTGCAGGGAGTACAAGAGGGTCAGTGGAGCATCTCACTGGATGTGGTTGAAACTAGTCTGCCTGTCTGGTCTGTCTGTCTGCCTGCATGCCTGCCTGTCTGTCTGACTGTCTGTATGTCTCTGTCTGCCTGCCTGCCTGCTTGTCTGCCTGCTTGTCTGTCTGTCTGTCTCTCTGGTCTGTCTGTCTGCTGCTGCTGCTGATGATGATGATGATGTGAGAAGGTACTGGGCTTCACAGACCAGTTTGACAAGCACCTATTTAAAATCTGGCTTGACAAGAAACTTTACAATTGACTGTTGGATGAGGATCATCAGAGAACTGTTGGACAAGGTTCTTTACAGTCAACGACGGCAAAGAGCATACCTTAGAATGACAATATTTTATGGTTAAATACCAGGCACCATGGCTGCTGTATAGTAACATAGGGTGATGTTTAGAATATACACATATTTACCAAATGTTCCCTATGTATGTATGGAACTGCTCTATGGACAGAATTGCAGCCACACTATAGGATACTGATCACTGGATAAACCAATAAAATAGGGCATCCATGAGTACAAAATTGTCTTTCCATAATAAATTTGTAATATACCTGCCCCCCTGCTGGGCTAATTCACCGTTGTCTTTAAATAATACTTTTTACGACGTATTAAAACTTATGACTTCCTAACTTATGACTTAAAACTTATGACCTCCATGATGACATCTTTGCCAAACACACTGGCCTGGTGTTACAACCTTAATAAAAAAAAATAGCCATTTAAAAAAACAAAACGGGAAGAGCAATTGAAATGTCATAGAAACATGGTGCCATTATTGTCTGGTGCTCTCATTGGCGGGATACATCTCTTCCATATTAATCCGTGCCCAAAGTAACATGAGATATGTGGGTAATAAGACAATCTTAACAGCTTAACAGTCATGTATCCTCCTCAGGCTCGTGCACACTTCCATAAGCTACATAAACTTCATATTAAAATGTCACCTCTCCAAAGCTGGAATAGACAGCTGCCAATCATGGCCTTTGAAATGTTACTAACAGTTTTCTGTGACAGTTAGATGAGAACGGAAATTAACATCAAGTAACCTACAATCCTTTTGATGTTCACTGTGCTTGTATCTCTGCTACATATACTATGACAATTTCGTTTGTAGACACGAGCGAGTCAATCCAGTTTCATTTGTCCGATAGGAATTACTTCCGTGGGTTTTGCCGATCTGTTGACGACAGGGTAAGCAGGATCTCCATCTTCAACTTCGTAGGAGAAATGGTACAATCAGGTATATTTCAAACACAAATGGAATTGTATCAAAGGTGATGACAATGACAAATGTGTGTGGTGGACAAGCACCTGTTCTTAGTGAATACTGGACATGTCACTTGACGAGCAGAGGACCCCCAACTCCTGTTTTCATGGAGGAATCTGGTATATTACAGGAAGTACATCTAAACAACCTCCTAGTAAATCAAAGAATCTAGTATGTTCTTTTCTTGATCACAAAGGACATAGGTATTTTAGAAACCATTTACAAATGGGAAAGAATCAGAACACATTTACTATAGGTATTAATCTTAAACAGAACAAACAGCGCTCACTTGGAATTTGCTTAATATAGCAATATCTGTACCGAGATTTGACCTGAGAGATATTGGTTGGACACTCCTAGCAGTATAACACTGTGCTTAACAAATCACTTAACAAACAGTGGTGAAGAGATGAACATTAGCTATCATTGCATTAATTGTCTTCCTAGTCAAGAGTAGATAGTAAAAAATCTATATTTGCAGGAAACTATAATAGTATGCATAGAGAGAGAACGATACAAGCCATCTTCTGTATGAAAGCTAAATGAACATGTCACGTGTACTGTCGCCTACAAGACTTGCTGAGAACAGTCATGGGAATTCCTCTGGTTATAGGTAATATCCTTAAGTCTGTAGTTCACCTGTAGGGAATGAAATGCTATACTTATTCGTACAAAGCCTACTGGATTCAATATCAGGATAATTTACAAATACCAAAGAGCAACATTAACCTATTTAATTGTCATCATCACGTCCATTACAGAGGTGACATTTGATTCTCCGGATTCTAATAAACTTTAATAATCAATACTTTTTCTTTGTATTCTGATTATTTGGTATTGCCACATATTGCATTTGAGATGTCACATATTGCACCAACACAAATTGGAACAAAATACTAAACATAACAAAAATATTGAATTTTGGTACTAATAAATATGGAACATATTGAACTTTGGTAGTGAACATTGGTACTGACAACTATGGTACCAACACAACACATTTTGAACCATAGTATGGTACTATCAAATATCGAACTTTGGTATACTCAAAAGCATTGATATATACACTTGATGATAGTTAGCTATAAAACTCGGTCATCATATAATATTTAAAAGAGTTCTGACAATGTATTACATTGATGTAATTCTTACCACAACTACTGGTATTATCATTTCACAAATCAATATATTTATACATTCAGAGTACCGCGATCCAGACTGCAAGTGCTATCATTTACCTAATATGATTACAGGCCTTTAACAGTCTATCGACACTCATAGTTAATATCAGAGCAATTTAAGTCACCATGGAAACACATCCTTAGTGATCTACAGACATTTAGTTGCCCATGAATATGAAGACTGGAACAGAATCAAAAACCGGAACTGAATCAAAGACCTGAATCAAAGACCGGAACTGAATTGGCCATGAACCATGAAAATCAGGTTTTCGTCATGGACAGGTTTTGGTTTGATAACTGATGCATTGCCATCATATTACTGGGAAGAATTCTCACAATATAAATTCGATAAAGTTGTAGTTAAAGTATAATAGTGATCTGATGGCTTTTGAATTCTGTGACGGCTTTACATTTGAATTTATGACATCTGATAGCTTTACATTTCATGAGATCTTTATTATTGATTCCACAAAATCGGATAGCTTTACATATGATTTCATAAGATCAGATAGCTTAACATATGATTCCACAAAATCTGATAGCTCTACATTACATATGATTTCGCAAGATCTGATAGCTTTACATATGATTTAATGAGATCTGGCTTTACATATGATATACCAAAAGTAAATCAAACTGGACAAGTAGAAGGCAAGATCACTTGTCATGTCTAAGACAGAACAGCACAGACATCCAGGGCTTTATTATCAAGTTACCTCACTTCAGCATGCAACCGGTGGAGTTAAATATACACTGTAATGTCTTGCAATCTTCGCTCAGCAAGGCATGAAAATCTCAAACATCTAATTTAATCCCACATGAAGCACGATATCGCTTGTTAAATCCTACTTCAAGTTATATATATCCAACGGTAATGTGATCAGTGAATAGTCGGGAGAATGATTATTGGTAAGTATAGTCGGGCATCACCAGTTGGCACGTAATCTTGCCATTTATCAGAATAAGTACGCATTAATAGTAGAGAGGTTGTGTTCAATTAATCTTATTACATGATTTTTTATAATATAAATGAAACAAGAACATACATTATTTGCTAACTTTAAAAGATTGGTGATATTTTTTAAATAGTCGGTTGTACCATCTAGTGATGTCACAGAGTAATGTTCAATACTGGATGAATCTCCAATACGATTTTATTTATTTTCAAAAAGAAATTGACATTAAACTTTTTATTATTCAAAACATGCTCTTATGGAAAATATACAAATACCAGGTAGTGATTGTAAGTTAAACATCTGACAAAGTGATAACCACCTCCTCAGCAAAACAGGTTGTTTTTCTGACAATTATAACAATTCTGACAGTCCAAGTCTGTGTTCTCATCGATATTATTGCTGCTATCAACATTAAGATGACAATTCCAGACTTCAAGTGAAGGTATGGAGTAATGTATAAAACTGACAGTGGAACCTTGAGAGAAAGATTTATCTTTGTTTACATCCAGTTGTAGCCTAGTAAAACTCAGACATAGCCTAGGAAACACTGGGATATAGCCTAAAAAACATTAGGAAATAGCCTAGAAAACACTGAAACACAGCATAGAACATACTGGGATGTAGCCTAGAAAACAATGAGAAATAGCCTAGAAAACATCGGGATTAAACCATAGAAATCACTGGGATATCACCTAGAATACACTGGGATATAGCCTAGAAAACACTGGAAATGGCCTAGAAAACATCAGGTGTGCTACAGTACATGTAATAGTGTTTTAGTACAGGTGTTAGCTATTATGATGAGCAATTAGAATAGTATCATTTTAACAGAATATCTCCCTAATTTATTTAAATATATATTTTTTTAAATTGGGATTTAGAGCCGCATTCAAGATTCTTTCACTTATATCACGTCTTGTCAGTTTAGGGCAGGAGGAAACCCACAACATCTATAGCAATGAATGTTGCAGTAAACCTGTGAGCATCAGCTGGTACTGACAGAGCAAGGAATTATGTCCCTGAACATTAATCATTAAAACACAAAAAAGTATGACACGATTGAATACATTAATTAATCTTACATCAAAACCTAGTCAATGTTTTCCGACAGTGTCTTGGGGCTGTAACTGATGAGAAAATCACCTTTACACAGCATAATGAACTGCTATAGCAATTGGCTGGACACAAAGAAGCTATTTGTCATTGTTGGGATATGAATATAGAACTGTGCTAAGCCACAGAGTTGTACTGGAGTAACCAATGTCTCCAAAATACCATGGCACTAAGAATAATGTGCCAGCAGTTCATTGGTTTATGGCAGGAGGAAACACGTAACAACCGCAGCGTTGAATGTTGCAGTAAATCTACAAGCACTGGCTGGTACTGATGGAGCTGTGAGGAGCCAGCTATTTCGTACCATAAAAATAACCTTGAACTTCAATATCAGTGACCTGAAGAATGTTTCACTTCAGACCAATATGAAGAATGAAGTCTATAGTATAACCATATGGTACATCATTGACTTCCAACTAGAAATATCAGTGATCTGAAGAATGTTTCACTTCAGACCAATATGAAGAATGAAGTCTATAGTATAACCATATGGTACATCATTGACTACAAAGCTGACATAACATGATGTCCAACCATATACTTTAAGGTATATATTTGATTGTTCTTGTTACTTGTTCTGAAATATGTTTGTTTACAAGACTTTCATCAAATCGAGTCTTTGAGAATGGTCTTCTAGCCCTCCAATAAACTCCCAAGCACTATATCACATATCAGAAAGGGATACTTTTTGAACCTGTGAAAAGCAAATCATTTAGCAGACCGACAACCATCCTAACTTGGCACCGCTAATTAAGAGATGGCCATTTAATGAATTCACAAGGATGGCCAATTCCACGTCCATTTCAATTCTACCAGATACAATCATGAATGCAGTTCTCCAGATACCATGCTGACATGTATTGGCTATAATGCTCTCCAGCCACCTTGAGAAATAGGTGATTCCCAGAACCTAATTAATCCACCAGATCCTCTCACAAAATCTTCCCATGAAACTGCAATTGAAGTCTCACGAGACACATCTATAGATGTCTTGATGAATAGACCAGATACATTCATACAGGAGGTGAACATTGCAGATCATTATTGTGCATTATGACAGTGCCAGAAAAGGCGTCAAGATGAAATATCTATTGCTCTGCATCTGGGACATTTAAGTATCATGAAATAGATTTCTTTCTGGTAAAGATTTTCAACAAACTGATTGTGAAATCATGATCTTAGATCGTCTTGACAAAATCATTCTCTAATTTCTAATCACCACACTTGTTGCCATGGAAACGAATAATTGAAATACAAAGCATAATGACTCATATGAATGTTGCAGCTTTGTATCATCATCATCATCTGCAATGTATCATCATCTTAAATGTGATAAGTTCTGTCTCCAATACTTCCTAATTAAAATTGCCCATAATTTAGAAACATGATTATTACAGTTTGAACATTTGTGTAGGTTGTAACTGGATTTTTTTTCCACTAACACTATACAAGTGTAGGCATTTGGATGAGTAGTTATTACTCATGAAAAGTAGATGTTGATTAGTTATTACTCATGAATAGTAGATGTTGATTAGTTATTACTCATGAAAAGTAGATGTATGTATGATATTAATAGAGATAATTATTGTTTTACACCACAGAAGGAATCTTTCACCCATACGTGATGAGTGATATTAATAAATAAGAAAGGTTTTATATATAAATAGAAATAATTCAATATCATGATTTCTATTTATGAAAAAGTATGTCCTATTAAGGTGAAGTTGCATCAACAAGTTGACATATTTTCTAAAAATGAAGATCGTAATACTCTTCACATCTTCAAAAATATCCCTCTACATTTGTGAGTTAATAAAATATGATATTCATTTCAAAATAATAGTCCATAAATGCACATATAATCTTTAACACTGTCACATATAAACTGTCCATAAACAACATTGAAAACACATATACATTCACACACATACATACATACATGCATACATGCTGGTTCATATATTCAAAATGCCAGCAACAACATTGAAAACACACACACGTTCACATACATACATTTGTGTCCATATATACAAATCATATCTCTTATAATTTCTATCAAATCACAAATAATAGAGAAATAATAGAGGGAGATATTTTGCTTTGATAAAGTTTGCAAACAGCTCGAAGAGTTCTTAATACATCAAGCGTATGTTAATGTATAACCCTTAGACTTGATGCAGAGCACGTTGGCTCATTCAGTGAGTGAAGTAAGACCTCAGGAACTTCGTACATGCACACAAGACCACTTTCAATGTATATAGAATTGGATTGTATTCAACAATCAGCTGAAAATGCATACATCAAAATGTCAGTGGAACAAGACTCCTAAATAGAAGGCTTTGAAAGTTGTGTATTTAAAGATCGCCTCCTATGTCAAGGGAATAATAAAGAGGCAGTCTTGTGGTCAAACAAAGACCTGGTTATAGCCTATAACAGGTTAAGGTCACGGGTTAAATAGGCCCATGGAAAATACCTGAAGACTATGGGCCCAGTTCATTCAAAACACAGGAAATTATTGTATTACCTGCCTGTGTAACAGAAAGTGAAACTAATTTAATTAATACAAATCTTTCAAATAATGATAACAAAAACAATAAACATTGTGTTCTTCTAAAAGTGTAGGATATTAAATAAATGCTTTATAATTTCAAAGAAAAGGAATGAACAGCTGCACGAATTCTGATAGAATTGGGACCATGAGGGTATGTGTGATCTTCATCACCTACTTAATCTGATAATGTACAAATGTTGTGACAGTCACGGCCTGCTGTAGGCCTGCAGTCACGGAGTCACAGTCACGGAGGCAGTCACATCTCAGTGACACGTCAGGTCAAGATCAAGAGCTGCATTATCTATTTGACCCAGATTCACGACTGCCGATAATCTCCACTTATCTCGACCCAAAGGATGAGATTATTCCTCGGTGGAAATAGGTTGACAAGCAGGCAGTTATGGAAAGTAAGAACAAGATCAAACTGTGGTCCTAATTTTAGCTGACCCAGTAATATCCAGGATGTAGTTGGAGCGTTTCTTGGATTCTCCCCATTTCTTGAACTCTCCCAGAGCATACCGTTACATCAGGACAATTCTTGACTTGTCACCATGTCTTATAAAATGTGACAATTTGTTAATCCTGTGTATTGGCCTCTGACCCTTGGTCGTCATTCATGACACATGAGCTCTTAAGTATATGTATATCTTATTCAGACTTGGTCTGCATGTCTGCAATAACGGACAGCTCATGCATATATTAATATTGTTACAGCAGGATGTGCACAACAGAAGAAAATATGGCTAGACATTATGTTTATTTGCACCATAAAAATATAATTATATGTTCATTACTTACATCACATATAAGCAATGATAACATCGTTTTATCACACCTTGATGTTAACGGTACTTATCTCGGTGTGATATATCTCTGAAAGTGATCGTTGTGATATGTGATAATGATGATTATCATCGGAGAGATGAAGCAATATAAACAAGAGGAATAAATGTTACTGAATTGTTTCGTATGAGACTTGTATTGTGTAATAAACACCTCTCAGAATAACAGGCCAGTTATTAGACTAGCCATTTAACACAGTATTACCACACAAATATATTCTATCATATTTTTAAAGCATACAATCATGGGTTTGTATTACTACACGGTCAAACATATTTTTACATGAACGTATGTATGTTCAGTTGATGTGTCTCCACGAGTATATTGGGTAACCATGGTAATCAGCTACATTTTCCGCATATCCCACTGGTTTTCAATATTTTCATATTTTATTATTTTTAAAATATGTATAGTTACATTGCTTTATTGGTACCAGACGTCATGAAAGGTTATTTTTACCATGTTCAATTATTAGAATGATCCCCCTTAGTCTATTAGACTATAGAAAATGAAGATATTAATGTCCATTTCCAACTAATTATTCCGGTTTTACCGGAAATGTAAACTGCAATAGAATTTGACCTATCCTACAGTGGTGAAAACATATTTGGAGTACAAAAGTGATTATATGTATGCTAAGTACATGTACTCTGCATTTTTAACTCCAATTCTGTCCAAAACAACAACTTAATATGTGATCATATGCTTTTAAAAGGCAAGTGTATAATAATAATAATAATAATAATAATAATAATAATTATAAGGTGTATTTGTATCATACAGAAACCAAAAGCCTGTTTGAAATGCAAAACATGCACGGCCTTGTACAATGACTACAAAAAGATTGGTGTGGGTTTCCTTTTGGCTGACAGATGTGTTACAAGACTTGATCACACGACCAGTTCAATCCTAGCTTTCAGCATTGGGAAATTTGAGTTGGAAGACCGATATCTTGAACAATTCATTGCCAAATGATAATATAGTTTTTTTGGTGGCATAGGAATGGGAAGGTTTTTAAATGTCAAGATACAACATCTGTTGCTGAAATTTATCTGCAAAGAACAAAACCAGACCAAGTCCTGCTGTAGAAATCAGGCATGTGCAGTGCCAGAAAACACGAGTAGCCATTAAAATGGTAAAGTTCACTTCTCATTGTGAAATATGTAATTTAAAGAAAACTGACCTATTAGCCAGCCAGTTAAGAATACATAACGCAAGATTTACTACATGCATGGATCCATTTGAGAAATGTGAACAGTTCATATGGCATTCTCATGGCTTCAGTAAGTTGCTTTCACATCAATTTAAAGTAATAATGTTAGAATCTGAAGCTTGTTGTTGTAGAAAAACAAAAAATACGTGGGGGTTTTCTGATACACATGAAAACTTGTTGCAATTACATGGAAATATAGAAATGTGTAGGTGTCAGAGGACATACTTTATTGAGAATGTCAAAGTCAGAACAACCTTTCACTGCTTGCGCAAACAAGACTATCCATAGTCTCAGAGGATGAAAGTAAATAGAAATGTTCTCCAGTAATCTAGACTTGCTTAACTGATCTAGAGGGATATTTTGAATGGAAGTATTTGTGCGAGAACAAGGTGTGAGCTAACAAATGCAAGCAAAGATTTTAATTGGAAAGAATTCTGAAGAAATATTCATCAGAATAACACAATTCAAGACGTAATTGATGAACTTATGTCTGCTGTTCTGTAAAGGTATGCTGTACTATTATATGGGATGAAAAGGGTAGCAACATAGCAAATGCGTATCCCAATAAATGTCAGAACATGCTTGTTGGAATAGTACGTTCCTCAAGACACATCACGACCACTGATGTAGCAGAACCATACACACATTTTCCATCGAACAACAACTCTGCCAAAAATATGTTCTACAGGGCTACGCAAAGTTGTAAATCTCATTCACTATTACGGTAGAATTATGGAACCCTAACTGCCGCCAAGTGGCAACACAAATATTTGTCAACACTTGTAAAGGTATCACTTCATTTTGCCCGGGTCTTGAAGCTTATCTTTTGTAAATTCTCTATGTCATAATATGGAGGAAACACTACATGTTACTATCAGTGTGCAGCCCCCAGACAAAACACTGCGCGGTGCCACCGAGCGAGAACTTCGCACCCGCGGCAAATTGAGCAAGACAGGACTGGTAGCAAAGATTGCAAAGCCTCCCGTTCAGAGAGATTGGGTTTCTCCACAAAGAGGCAGACTGTTTAGTAAGGAAGCATACACCCGGCTCTGGAGGTATCGCGGGCGGCGTCAGTGTACCAACTCCTGCACCCTGTCTACGCACTTGTCTTGCTTCCATGTGCCAAGTCACCAACACTGCTGCAGAACAGGGCAACCATCCAGCATGGTGAAGTGCCGAGATCTGTGGTGGTGCCTAGATCTGAAACAGTGCCTAGATCTGTAGAGTGCCTAGGTCTGTGGTGGAATGCTGAGATCTGTGGCAGAGTGCCTAGGTCTGTGGAGTTCCAAGAACTGTAGCGTGCCGAGATCTGTGGCAGTTTTCCAGATCTGTGGTAGAGTGCCTAGATCTGTGGTGGAGTTCCAAGATCTGTGGTGGAGTTCCAAGATCTGTGGAGTGCCAGGATCTGTGTCACATTGCCTAGATCTATGACAGAATGCCTAGATCTGTGGAGTGACAAGATCTGTGGCAGAGTGCCTAGATCTGTGGTAGAGTGCCTAGATCTGTGGTAGAGTGCTGAGATCTATGGTGGAGTGCCGAGGGCTATGGTAGAGTATCATGTTCTATAACAATGCAGGCCTCCTCCAGGTTATCTAGTGCATTATCATGTTAATTGGGTTGTCATGGAACAAGTGGTTTCTTGCATTTCAGGAATGCTAATAATCTCATTCAACCTTGCAGTGCAGTCTGATGTATACTACAAATACAGTATTGCAGATGACGGATAAATGTAAACAACATAACATAGCAAAACTAATACAATTGAAGATAACCAATGATAACCGACATTGGATGGCTGTCATTTGATAGCTGGTTAGTAATAAACACACTTAACTTCATATTCCTGCAATAGTACAATGGATACATTAAAAAACCTTTAACTGACAGATCATCATTTTAGCCACTTTCAAGATTTGTTCACTCACATCATGGCTTGCATGCGTATGTACTGTTTGTACTAGTCTGGATTTCGACCAGTTTTCATAATGCTAGCTCACTGGAATATCATGCCACAGATAGACCATGAATACCCCACTCAGACACAGTATACTGATTCCGAGCCGACCAGTCCTTGCTTTACCCCTTTAATGCTGAGCACCACGCAGGGCAATATCAGGTAACACCTTTTACCATCTTTTGGTATGTTGGGACCGGGGATCGAACCCGCGACCTTCCGCACTCCTGGCCAACGCTCTGCTCTAACCATTATGCCACAGTGCTAGTCAGCAAAGGAGACGTATAATTATGACTGTGGATAATATCTAACATGAACAATGTAACCCCTAAAATACCAAGAGAAAAGGTGCAATGAACCTAAACATGCAACTGAGAGTAGATTCTGTGACCAATGGGTGGTGCAAAATGGCAACAATGACCGTGTATGAAATAAGATTGCACCAGGAATATATGACAAAGATGCATCAATATACGACTTGATTGAGGGCAGAATAACTTACATTTACATGGAACCAATTTCAAGAGCATTTCAAGACAGACAAACACAACCATTTCACTGATATATCATGAAAATACCATTTCATGAAACTTACAACAAAATATGCTTCAAACCAATCTTGTTTACCAAGACAGACAGATGCATATGCTTCAACGAGTTTAGTTTAAACATAGAAGAAGTTCTTCATTTTTGAACCATATGACAGAAGGGTATTCCACATCGTACATAGCACTGGATATGGATAACGTTGATTAGACTAAGGCAGTCTGAGATAATATTCAGACCAGACCAGCTCAAATTTTATATGGGCATTTGTGAACAAAACATTGCCTCGAGTACGAGTTTGTACTAAAAATAAGTTTTAAAATCTTGGGCCCTGGGTCTGAGATAGCGTTTGGACTTGGGTCTGAGAGAATGCTCACACTCATCCAGGTAATGATGAGATTCAGCCAGATAATGCACAGACAGAACGAGCCTCTTGAGAATTCTCTTATCTTGAAAGCAAGTTCAGCTGATACCAGATCTTCTAGGCATCAGGATGATGCAGGTGGTAGACCACAGATCTGATGTCTTGTTCTAATGTTGTCTGGGAGACTGCTGCATCTTCTCTGTGGTGGAGACTTCAACTTGTAGGTAATAAATACTGTGACTGACAATTGAGCCTCACAAAAGTGTAGAAATTAAAGGCTTCAAACCCAGGGTTGCATTTCACAAAGCTCTCTTATCCATTATGAGACCATAGGACTCTTGTATGTGCCTGATCGCCATCCATGTATAAGAGATCGCTACGACAGCACTATGGTCTAGTAACAGATAAGAGAGCTTCAGGGAAATGATACCAAGAAGTTCCAATTCTCCCTGAAGGAGGACAGTTGTCCCTGACATTTTTCAAAATATCAAATTCTACCAAATTCTTGGCATTGGAATAAATCAACAACATTTTCCATGACCCGTTGCCACTATGTGAGTTACACATCATACAGCAATGACTGAAGATAGACACAGACCTATATCTATTAAACATAAGATCTGATAAGTTAATAATAAGTTAAAATATAACATCAACTCCTAGGACCAATTTACAATAGTACGTAAAATATGATCTGTAAAAGTTCTAATGATCATTATCCAAATCTCCAGGGAGACTATCAGCTCACTGAAATGGAAACATTTCTAGGTCTCCATTGTGAAACACATCGTAATTCGAAGTAAGTATCAAAATAGAAATCAAATGCTATCTGAAATAGGCCTCGAACTCCATCAACCAGATAAGTAAATATGTTTCTTTTATTATGGAAAATATTGGCTGGCAAGCAAGCGAGTAATGATTCCTTAATGTGCATGCTGGCTGGCGGTGTGGTGTAATGCCATAAGCTCCTGGAGATGCCAGATCTCAGAGCATCCACACAACTGTGCTGGAATACCCACGGTGCACGTTTATCGAGTACACGTAGATGCTGAGTTATCATTGCATCCTCGCAAATCAAATCCTGCCTGTGGGGATTCAAGCCTGCAGTCAGTGAGTCCCTGCAGACATCAGAGGGCAGCACCAGCACCTTGACAGGAATTAAATCTCGAAAGAACTCAGCTGTGCATCTCCGGAAACTATAAAAATGTATGGGTCCAATCAAAATGGCATCTCTCTCTCTCTCTCTCTCCTCTCTCTTCTCTCTCTCTTCTCTCTCTCTATCTCTCTCTCTCACCATCATAAACCTAGATCATAACAACTCAAAACAAAAACGTTGGTTTGAAAGTATCTACCTTATTAATTCTCCATTGACAAGACTCGTGGCACACATATCAAGTTAATTTGTACTCAATACACTCAAGTGCCACTTTGCCTTCTAGGATGTATGTTCTTTGTTCTTGTACCCAGTAAAATAGAATAACGTCTTTAAAAAAAAAAGGAGATGGTTCATTTATCTGGTTTGGCAAATCTGCCCATAAATTTTTCTTATCTATTAATATCTATCTACTTATCCTAAGTACGATCAAGGACGAAATGTTTTGGCCAAACGACAAAGTCATTCACAGCTCCACAGTGTATGTGTCGATCCTTGTAGTAGACTGGGTGGAGATATTCTCCCATATTTCTACGATTCTATTTCACAGTTATATTTGAAAATGAGTGACTGAATTATTGTTTTACGTCACAACTGAAATGATATATTTGAGAGAAAAAAATTACGTTTTAAGTATATTACATTATGGCAAGTTCTTGAATAATGATTATGTATAGCTGTTAGGTCAAACGTTACCAAGGTTGCCTTGCTACCATAAAAGAAACACCATAAAAATATGAGTATTTCAGTAAACATTTGCCACGTCAATTACTAGTAGCAGCCTGCAAAACTAATTCAGAGTTTTATAAACAAACTAAAATGTACAATTCATACAATCTAGCCAAATGTTCAACACTTGCTATCAACAACTCACAATTGTAACTATAAACATCAATGAAATCAATTTCAGATAAATTATTTTTATCATTCATACAATGTTAGTGTTGAATGAAGGTGATGACAAATATATGACCTCTGCCCCACAAAACCCCCACGACAAGTTATATGGTGTAAGTGTCGCACACAAGAATTGTGATATTTTCTTGCTATCATACGAGAGAGAAAGCTTATTGTTTGTTTGTCACATGTCGTAGCACATATTGTGGCTACTGTCAGTAAACACTTACATCCAACAACTGGTTGGCGTGTCGGTATCAAAGTGCAAGGACATATATATTTCATCAATTCCTACATCGTAAATTTCAAACCTCTGATGTTTTTCGCACCCAGCACATTTTCCCATCCATCAAGATTTCAGATTAGTTATATCTTTTGCTACAGCGAATCTTTTAACATTTCAAAAATAAAATCTCGCTTCAATATTACTCATAACGTAATCAAGTTTGAGCCATGAAAGACTGCACAGCATAACAGCCTTATTACATTATACATGAATTTATTATGTACAGAATACGTGGATACGATAAAAATGTTTGCACTAGAAACACTCTTCTGGGTCCTTTCTGTCTACGAATCAAAAAGCAAGTTTAACATTCGACTCGCTCTCATTATTGTTTTACATCAGATAACAATGGATTGTAGATTCTCCGGAGAGATATGAAATAATGAACGTGTGTCAAGAAATAATCATTTAATAAATACAAGATGTAAATATATCAGCGACGCCAACATTTGATAACCAGTGGGTCCATAGCTCACTTAGTAACTGATAAATATCAACATATCTGTGTCAGAAACCTTGCCTGTGAATAGATATAGTGCATAGGTCAAAATAACCCTGTATCTCGTCGATAACATACTGCCACATAAATGTAATTTCTGTGATTAAGTAAATGAAGAATCATCACGGAAGTCATGAAAGTGGATAACCTTGACCATTGCAGAACACCAATAAATAAGGGATTATTTTACAGTCTCAGAAATAATTAATGTCTATGCTTTTGATTTAGATTTAATTAGTGATTTATATCGCAGCTTGAATGTTTCACCCATACAAGATGACTATAAGTATACATTTATATTCATGACGAGAGTTAAAGTGACTTTATTATAAAAAATTGTTCAGGAAAAATAGTAAAATGTGTTCAATAATTCACTTTTCAAAATGGCCAATAAAAATTACATAAGCAGATAAAGTTCGTAGCACTAAAAGTTTAGGACATGCAATCCAGTTCTTGTAAAGTTTCTCGTGGATTTGGCAACTATGGGCAATTCTTCATCCAGCTTGCAGTTGACTGTAAGCAAAGTGACAGCTACTTTGGAAATGGAAGAACCATCATGATGGATGTGGTGAATACTTGGCAAATGTCCTAGTTGTGAATTAACATGTCATTAATGGGAAAATAAGTACAAGAAGTGGTTGTAGACCTAATCAATCTCTATCCCTCTTGTAACTATTCTCAGCAAATTAATTACACTGTGTTTGTTAACTAGGTTGTGTTTGAAAAGTAGGCTGAATTGGTCCCTAACTAAAATTGTGTTTTTTAACTATGCTGGCTTTTCAACATTATTCCATTTGCATTAACCACTCAAAATAATAATAAGTGAAAGAATCTTGAAAGCGGCTCTAAACCTCAATTTAATAATATAAATTTGTAAATAATAATAATGCTGGTTTTTAAAAACAAACTATACCCAGTATATTAAATTTAGTCAAAAGATTAAATTCACCCCATGTTCAAATCAACAAATAACCAAATTTCATTTCTGAATTTTCAATATCACTTCATGATAGAAAACATGAGATGTTTCATATATAGCTACAACAGCATGGCTTGTGCTTTACAGATGTGCAATGACCCTAACATCATACGAAGTACACCATTGGTCATTGAAGAGAGTTTAGCCACTACTTCTGTTTTCTCATCAGTCATCCCACACCTCTAGAGTCCAGTACTTTATCACAGTGTCAGAACAAAAGTGGCTGATCCAGATGCAGTGTGTGTGTGTGTGTGTGTGTGTGTGTGTGAGTGTGTGTGTGTGTGTGTGTGTGTGTGTGTGTGTGTGTGTGTGTGTGTGTGTGTGTGTGTGTGTGTGTGTGTGTGTGTTACAATAGCATGGCTTGTGATTTACAGATGTGCAATGACCCTAACATCATACAAAGTACAACACTGGTCACTGAAGAGTGTTTTCTGTTTTTCTCATCAGTCATCCCACACCTCTGGAGTCCAGTACTTTATCACAGTGTCAGGATGGAAATCCCTGAACCGGATGCAATGTGTGTATGCGTGTGTGTTTGTGTGTGCGTGTGCATGTGTGTTTGCGTGTGCGTGTGCGTGTGTGTGTGTATAGTATCAGGGGTCACAGTCACCAGGATTTAGTATCTGGACTAGGGGGTGGTTTCAGGACAACCAACATTGGTAAGGGTGGGTGGGGGTGTCAGGCCAGTGTTAGTTATGGGGTGGATGTAGATATCAATGTTAGTATCAGTATCAGGAGTGGGGGGTGGTGTCAGGTCAACCAAGTATTAGTATCAATGGTGTGAGAGTCAATGTTAGTTTCAGGGTTCTGTGTGGCGACTAGTTTCTCCCTGTACTCCAGCACCTGCCGAGAATAATGATTGCCAGGATCAGTGATAGACAGACCGTCTCAGCACCCACTATGGTATACAGATACCATACAGATAGAGCACGTCTCTGCTCTTCCTTGTGTAGGCCAAGTAGGCTGAGTAGGAGTGGGAGGAACGGTTGGGGTTCATTAATTGCTGGATCTACATGCAGTATACATGGTATAGTAGCTATAATGCATAATGCAGGATATATAGTTACAAGACATTCATGCACCAGAGGTTCTTTTCATGTTTAACTTTTGTCCTTCTGGATTGATTCCATTGACTGCTCTTCAGTTCATCCCTGGTTGTCCACAGCAG
Source organism: Lepetodrilus schrolli (assembly GCA_032361225.1). Lineage (NCBI taxonomy): Eukaryota > Metazoa > Mollusca > Gastropoda > Lepetellida > Lepetodrilidae > Lepetodrilus > Lepetodrilus schrolli. The sequence continues at coordinate 17,848 of JAUTBT010038170.1, forward strand.
AGATTAAAGATGGCGATAAAAAAAACACGCGAAAATATGAAAATATTGAAAACTACTTGGACATGCGGAAAATGTAGCTTGTTGCCAAATATACTTGTAGAGAAATCAAATGTTCATATTTTCAGGTAAACATTTGACCATGAAATATGTCGACAAACCATGATTGTATGCCTTTAATACCCTGTCTATTCGAAGTGTCGAAACATAGACGTTCAATAGGTACTTTACTCTTTATCTTAGTCATATTTTGATATGGTTAGACAATGATATAATGTTTCTCATTTCACAATTGATGCAGGTATTAATAAAATAAAATACCAAAATGTTTATGTATAATGAATGCACTGTATCCAATTAGAAGTGTTAATGCTCAAAGCGCGATATACAGACTATAAGCTATTAGTAGTAGAATATTTTAAAGGTGAGTTTTTAGGTTGGATTTGAAAGAGCAGAAAGATTTATTAGACATTGGTATTGATAACTGTAAGCATCGACCATTGTTCGACTATTGTGACACGTTCAATAATGTTGATCTTGGTGTCACAGTTGCCCACAGTGTTGGAGAAGTATCAGAAATGGCGTACATTGTTAATGTGTCGCTTCATTGAAACCTAAAGACACGTGTCACACAAACCCAAATAGTTCAGCACCAGTTTCTAAAGTCAACAACAGAAAAGGTCCCTGGAACTAATAACGTCTTCACAACTCTCAACTTGTTATGTATTAAAACCGTTATCAGACCAAGAATAACATATAAAGGATTACGAAATTATCATTCTCGGAAAAATGCGATCCCAGACACAAGCAGTAAGCTGTTAATCATGCTAATGGAACTATCACTTCTACAATTTGCGTAAAACCTTTACTTAAAGGTCTATATCTACTGTCGAGCAAAGCGAGAATCCAAATAAGATGCATTCATGGTCATAATAAAATTGCTTATTACTGCATGTGCTAGTGAAGATCAGTGGTGCTAGCCATCATGAAAGTCGCACAGGTGCGGGAGGCGACTATTTCGGTATGCCAGGAACAAGCAATAATATCCCACCAATGAAAGACAAACATCAAAGGAACATACGAGCATGAGGTGGATTCATTGGCAACTTGACATGGTGAAATAAACACTAACAAGTTAATGACGGGCTAAGAATTATCATACACTGGCATTGGGGCCGCTTAAAACATTACAGCAACTAGCATGGTCCGACATAGGCTATTGACATTCACCCACTGGATACAAAATAAACACTCACTTATTGAGATCTCCAGTAAGTCTCTGTGAGTGAACTGCTAATGTATTATGAAAAGGGGGGGATTTTCTCGTAATCTGGCTTGTGATGTGATACACGTGTCTGGGAGGGAGAATGGAAGCTGGAAGCTGGCCAATAATTCTGTGGTTTCTAGTGTTGCAAACCCATAATTCAATAAATAAGATGGTTGATTAGCAAGAAAATATTTTCTAATTAATGGCAATTAGTGATGAGCTTTAATAAGCAGACTCCCAGAGATGGCTGGAAATAGATCCGTTCGTGGTTGAAAATATGTATCTTCAATGAGCGGGCATCTTTCTAAGGGATGCAACTCCCCTCTGAGAGTTATCTGATCTTAAAATTCGATCCGTCATGTTTTGTTTTGTGTGTGTATTTTGTTTAATTGGGGTATAGAGCTGCTTTCAAGATTCTATCACTTATATCACAGCTTGTCAGTTTAGGCCAGGAGGAAACCCACGACATCCATAGCAATGAATGTTGCAGTGAACCTGCGAGCATCTGGTGGTACTGACAGTACCAAGGATGATAACTGCATTGCCATGGTATAGACAGGCATCCTATCAATATTGCATCAGAAAGGAAACTTTCACAACACTGATTCCATTCTACCATTGCACTACCCCTCCTGAGAGTTTGCTGAAGATCTTAAAATGTCATCTGTCGTGTGGTTTGTGGACTAATTCCAAATCATTTCTAACCAATCTCTCATACTGTCCCATTCCCGCCCTCTGTGTAAGATAAAGCTAGGACAGTCAATAAACAGTGATTGCACAGATTGTCACAATATTGCTACAAGCAGATGAATTACCCACTTCTAATTATTTATAACAACCAATCTCGTTACATTTGATGTGGACAAAATCTGACAAGTGAGATTTCTCTTGCTTGCTTTGACATTTCATCTGGAGAAATTTGCAATGTATTGATGCCTGCTTAATGTTGCTGGCCTTTTAATGATACACCATATGGCTATCAGTTTCTCCCAATCTGACGGTAGATCTGGAGGCAATTGTGACACTTGTCAGACAACGAGGCGTGGGAGTTTAACGTATGCCTATAAAATCATGATAATCTAAATTATAGCCAAAAATACACGAATATGAGATTGTGGTAAATACCAGATATTTTTTTTATTTTTAAAAAGAAACAATTTTTATACATTATTCCATGATGTCTAGCTTAACTGATGAATTGTTGGACAGTTGAGAAATTTTTTGGTTTAAAAATATATTTTTTAAATATGAGTGTGTAGTAACAATGGTGGATATACTAGAAACAGACTAAAAATATTATAATAATATTGTGTAAAACAGTAGAAATACACAAAAATTAAAACATTCTATTGGAAACCAGGGACAGAATTTCCTGAGTAAAATATTTCGATTAAATAGAATTGAAAGTAAGCCACAATCACATAATATATAACAGACTTACAACCAGGTCCAAGTAAAATGAAATTATCTACAGTTAAATGACACAGACTTTTTTCTGTAATTCCAATGTACAATGGTGTACCGAATATACTCAAATGACATTTTGAAAACCCTCTGGAGCAGAAAGACAGAAGTCTGTGACCATCAAAGCAAGGTTGCACGACTTGCTCCTTTTTCATGAAAATGCACAGAATACGTTTGAACTGATTGGATAAGGCAATATCTTCCACAAATAGATGGCAAAGCAAATTATGGTGCTTTGTTCTCACAAAGTCACTTGAGTTCTTAACAGATTTAACACTATAGTGACACAACCAGGTGGGGAATTCAGTAATGCTACAGTAACCATATGAGAAAATGACCTGAAGCAGATTTCAGCTGTAAAATAACTGAATGATATTACAACCAAATGACACTGACGAGGTTTCTGCTGTACTGCTATACAGCAAAATGCTGCAAACAGGATTTCAGCTAACTTCTGCCATATTGCTATACAGCCAAATGACTTACCGTAGAGAATTTTAGCTCCACTACTAGACAGCCAAATTATGAAGAAGATTCAAGCTATCTCCTGGCATACTGCTATAAAGTCAAATGACATAAAGAGAATTTTAGCATAGCCAAATGACAAAGAATATTTCATCTATTCTACGGGCAAATAATGTAAAGCAGAATTCGGCTGAATGACACAAAGCAGGTTTCCGCTATACTACTATACAGCCTAATGACAAAAGAAGATTCCATCTATTCTACAACCAAATAATGTGAAGCACATTTCAGCCAATTGACATGGTTTCCGCTATACAGCCAAATGATCCAAACAAGATGAAGGGGATCCTATGCTACAGTTCGAAGAGGGAAAAGGAGCTTTCGTCACGTTCGTCTCGACCAATAAACCATCATCACTAAATTGACCACGTCCTCGCTAGGCTTGCAAGGGAAGACAACTCCTAATGATGACAATTTCATGCTGTACTAATTTCTCTATTGGTCGTGATTGTTCATGCTGCAGTCACCTAAGAATTGCAGACAGCTCTGTACTTAACGAATTAGCAATTAATAGTCGAACAATCATGTTGAATTGATGTTGTAATTAAATTGATGTCATAAATAGAATGTGTATTTATTTTTTTCACAGGTAACCATGAGAATAGTGTTAGAAGAAGCATGAAGGATATCGAAATCATAACTTAAATATGAAAGAAAAAAAATTTCAACCAAATTTATGGCAATTTGATATTTGTGTATTAACATGAAAGAGCACTATATATTATCAAATCTTGAATTAAATTCTGTCAAATAAAGACGTTGCAATTAATCAATGACTCCTTTCCTGGACAACAATAAAATTTGAATAAAAAACATGTCCTATTTTGTGATTGAGTTTTAAAGAAGTATTTACACCACATATCAACTGTTGTACAGTCTCTTCTACAGTATAGACACTTATACACTGTTGTACAGTCTCTTCTACAGTATAGACACTTATAAATTGTTATACGGTCTCTTCTACAGTGTAGACACTTATAAACTGTTGTACAGTCTATTCTACAGTATAGACACTTATAAATTGTTGTACAGTCTCTTCTACAGTGTAGACACTTATAAATTGTTGTACGGTCTCTTCTACAGTGTAGACACTAATAAACTGTTGTACAGTCTCTTCTATAGTATAGACACTTATAAACTGTTGTACAGTCTCTTCTACAGTATAGACACTTATAAGCTGTTGTACAGTCTATTCTACAGTGTAGACACTTATAAATTGTTGTACGGTCTCTTCTACAGTGTAGACACTTATAAACTGTTGTACATGCTGGGTGGGTGTCTATGAACAGAGCTGGACAGATTAGGCCGATTAGAACCAGTATTGATCTCAATAAATAATGACTGGGAGATGATGCCATGACTTGAACCATCAGTTCTGGTGACCTCATCCATGACATACACTGGCCAACGACAGTAATGACTCCATTTTCTGTCCAATCCAACGCTTACTAATCTGATTAGTGCAAACCTAATTTCCTACGTGTATGTGCCGTGTTAGAAGCGACCGGTTTGCATTAGACTCAACCCACACACTGCTGAACCTATTCCTATGTGAATGCATAACTAACTCATCTAGCTGGGAATTATTCTAACAATTAACAACGATAACCTCGATAATCAGCAGTAGCAGCATGTGTTGACAATTCAATGATTTCCACGTATCAGATTGAGCCATTTTGAATGTGGGCAACACAAGGGTTTCTATTGATTTGCATGTTCGATGGACCAGACAACATTGCAAGTTCTCCCTCCACACCTAGAGGCAGTCATCGTGTATTGATATTGATATTCTCACAAATGAATAATATTTTGAGAGGCCAAGTTGTTGCCATTTTGTATAGGATAGGACTCTTAGGTTTTTTTTATAGGTTATTGGATGAAAGTTACAAATATTTCCAAGACTTTTGCGACGGTTTTGAAACATTTCTGATTGGTCACATTTGAAGCATATTGATAAATTCATTAGATATTGCATTATAATTTCCAAGACTTTATCTTCGATTGGCTACAATGCAAGTATATGTATAAATTCAATCTATGCATTGAAGAAGATATCATGATGTATCATGTGTCAATGCAATGTAAAATATTTCCAGACCTGAGAAAATAAAAACAATTTATGTTTGCTAATCTTGAAATGATCACATGATGGAATCCAAAGAGCTAATAAAGAAATTCAGGATAATATTGGGGTGCTCCTGTTAATTGATTTGCATACCAATATCTGGTAAAGTCTTCATCATAATCCTTATTCATCCTTGCCATCGTCATCGCTAGCTTCGTCAGTATGGTTATAACCCGGGCAAATACAATCAGGAAGAGAAACAGCCAATCGCAGCTATTAAGAATCACCAATGACGAACCCGTAAGAACTTAACGAGAAGCACACATCAAGGGAGTTGTTTATATCAAACAGGAAAGGACTACATAAATCATCTCATTGGATGGTGATAAAACACACAAGTAATATGTCCTGTACCCATCTGTGAAATGAACAACTCCCAATAATGACATTCTTAATCTTTTCTAAATTAACATGATCACTCAGTGGTTGACTTGACAAGAATTGCAATGGATAAATGTGTCCCAAGATGGCCGTCTATTGTGCAGATATCACCAAAAGTATGGTCATAACAGAAGAAGACAACCAATACGCAAGCTGTTTAACCTCTCCCATTGCACAATCCAATATTCAAGAAGGCAATGAGCAATGATGGAGTTAATCTTTAGGCTGGGTCAACTGCCAACAAAGAGCTGACAAATGTTTCCCCAAGCTGACATTAGGCTAAAGTCACAGAGGCTATTCCAGTCCCCTGGAACACCATGGACAGAAAATCCACAAGTGGCTCGTTTGAAAATTGACGCAACAATCTCGAGACAATTACACCAATTGGAATTTCAACTTTCAACAGGATGAAACCCTTTCTATACGGTTAATTACAGCACAGACAGATTGGTCTAATTAACAGACAGATTGGTCTAATTACAGCACAGACAGATTGGTCTAATTACAGCACAGACAGATTGGTCGGAAAATGCCAAGTTTTATTTCTTATAGGTCTCAAATGTTACAGTGCCGATTTTACAATGAATTTCCTGCATGCTCACTAGCATGAATAGGGTGAGGTTAATTATGGCATGAGTGTTAGTCCGCCTCCCTTGGGATCTCTTTGGCTATTCTGGGGGCAAGACGTCTCAGTCCCTGGGTGGGAGTTCTGTCACACGACCAGTGAAATAGTTTACTACAGATATTGAAAGGAGAACCTGCTCTGGCACACACGAACCTGGAGTCCAATGATGGAAGTGCTTCCGTCACAACACTGGAAGATTACGGCTCGTTTTACTCAAAGATACAAATCCATCAAATCCCAATTCAATTCACCCATGTTACGATAAGCAAGCATCCACAGCAATAACATATCAGTACACGTTCCAAGAAATGAGACACGTTTAATAATAGCCCACGTCACGTGTAGATAATTTTTTTCGAGGATACCTAACCAAAGACAGCAAGATCTATTTAATTAATAGTTCTGCAAGAACCAAAAGCACTTTTAAAAGTACACATCACATGTGGATCTATTTTACTGGAAACAGAACGAGAGCGAGAAAGTCTTTATTACATTGTATATTATTCCATACACACTAATTTTGGTGTAAATATCTAAATTTAACTTCTCTAAATAACTGAGAGCTTCACGTAACAAAATTGGAGATTATTCCTTAGTTGTTTAGCAAAATAATCTATGATTACAACAATATGGCTAATGTTGGTATAATAGATATGAAAGGCTAGTACACAAACACTCAATAGGTTAAATATAATCACCCTGATACCATGACAACAGATAACATTAGATTATTAATCTAACTTATAATATTTTCATAGAATCTGAACTATTCCTGTCTCACCACATTTGTTTATGACTGATACCACCCAGTACTAACCAACTATGATTATGTGACGCAAATTTACAAATAGATGAGATTAGCTCAGTTTTCATGATGAATGTTGCCTTTCCAGATGTCTTTATCTCAATTTTTTTTACATTGCACGAGTTGCGTGGACATAATTTACATACATCATAGTGGCAGAAAGATGCATCTCCTTCATTTAAATTAACCAATTAAATCTAACTTTTATATATCTGATACGACTTGCAATCCTAGATAAGATGAGCTGTAAATTTGTGATAAAGAAATGACATCAATAACTTGCCAACGCACTCAATGTCCAAGTGTAATTATCGGAGTTTACAGTTTGCATATCTTAACCAAGATAAAAATGTAAGCAATATGAGTATGTTACATGATCCAGAATTTTAAATAAGTATTTTATACTATTTAAGCATAACATTTTAGAGATGTTCCATAGAATATTTTTCTATCTAATATTCCGTCTATATCTGTTTCTATATAGATCTCTATATATCATATTTCTATAATACTAATAAAATAATCGAGTTTTATAGCATGGAATTCCAGCTAGGATGCTTACAGTCACTTAATATTATCCATATGAACGGTTACATAACATTTGAAAATTATGTAGATATGTGTGTGTATGTATATGTTACATTCAATGTCTAAAATCAGGCAATGTGTCAAATGTATTAAATTTTCAGTGAATTGCAATTCATTCAAGCAATGTTTAACAAGCCTGAAATGACAAAAATTACTGCCTTTATTTGACAGATAGACTGGCGTGAGTTTGATGAAAACAATTGAAGATAATGCGTACATTTTTGTAGATATTCACACAGGATTGCATATATTTTTATATGTATTAACACAGAATTGTGTGAATAACTAGTGGAAAGAAAGTCACTGAAAGTGTCAAACATTTTACACATTGCCTGATTTTAGAGATTGACTAACAAATACACCTAGAAAAAAGTTAAGCACCTCCTAACATATTGAGACAGTGACAACAGATTTGTTTTTAATGATTAATATTTAATATTAAATAGTACTTGTCAGGTGTGTTTTTCTATCATTGGTCATTTTAAAATCGATTTAAATTATTGAGATCAATTCTTACACATTGTGAGTTGGCAAAATGCCAATGACGTCATGTGCCCAAACACTATGACGGGTTGGTGACGTACATACAATATGACGTCAAAGTGGCATGATGCCCTTTCTGGGGCAACACCCAGTTGATGGAACAGCCAGTTAACGGACGCAGTTTATGTATTCGTAAAAGGACTGTTGATTAATGTTCAATATACATTTTATTTTTTCAACAAATGTGTGCAATGTTAGAATAGGAATTGAGTACTACAATGTATATTGTATTAAAGTATAGTTTTGCCCTGAACTATTATAATGTTAAAATACTCAGATGCAAGAGTCCTTGTACTTTAACTATAATAGTTCAGGGCAATACTATACTTTAATACACTATTTATACCAGTAGGGGTAAACCGTACACTATCCTTTAAATATACCAGTACCTTTCAGAGTGTTTTTCTATCATTGGATAATTATTACTGTATTACATAGTAGAATCAATTATAAAAGAACAATTCTACAGCGTAGTTAAAGAAACTTACTTCCTGGATGCATTTCTGACATCGCGGTAATGGTTGTGAAGTAGATCGGCCACTTCCTCTGTGATGACCTTCACAAAGTCGACCTTGGACAGTCGTTTACTTAGCTCTTCAATCATCAGCCAGATATCGCACCTGATATTAAAATTTAAACATACCGGTACATGATATAATTATTTTTATATTTTTATTATTTCCATGTTTATTTTTAGTTTGCAATGTTTGGGTTTTATCTAGAGTAATTCTGCAATATAACCTATCCTCTGTTTATGTTGGGAAGACAAGCTGAATGACCAAACATAACATTGAGTTTGCAATGTTTGGGTTTTATGCCGTTTTCTAGAGTAATTTTGCAATATAACCCTTCCTCTGTTTATGTTAGGAAGACAATCCTTCAACTTCTTTGTGCTACAATCAGATTCATGAGGCATTGCTGATACATGTAATTTAATAGCTGATACATGTAATTTAATACTAGATCATATAATAATACTAATAATCATAATCATAATAATAATCATAATAATGTCCACTTTTATTGCACTATATCCAAACTCAAAAGCATGCTCAAAGTGTTATATTATTATTACCCCAGCCAATGCATCAATGTGCACTCATTTCACCTTCTCATCTCCCTAGGTAGTATACAACCAGGGGCCTGTTGCACAGAACACTTGTAGCTACAATTCATTGTAAATGAAATTTTCAGAACCTGCTACAAATGTAAGTCTGGTTGCATGAACCACTTTTATTGCTATAATAGTTTTAGCTAACCATATTTTCAAGTATTGTAGCAATAAACGTGTTTTATGCAATGAACTTAGACTTGTAGCGGGTTCTGAGATTTTGACTTACAATCAATTGTAGCTACAACTGTTCTGTGCAATAGGCCCCAGAGCTGTCATTTAATTGCTATAAGGTTTAGCATTCACAATTTTATCTCATCATACCGAGTACCCATTCACAGTTGGGTGGACTGGAGCAGTGTGGATTGAAGCACTTTGCTCAAGAGTGCTGCATGATGGCATGAGCTAGACTCGAATCCTTATGAGGCAGACTATCTACAGTTAAACTAGCGCGCTCCACCAAAGGAACACTACTATCACCTTTGTTGCATCCCAATCCTAGACACATATAAAATGGCCTCCAGCATGGAGAAAATACTGGAAAAATTAAAACCTTAACCATCAGGTACAATGTGTATTTAGTCTGACAAACTTCACACTACACCGTCCCACCCCTTGGTAATGCATTAGACCAGAGAGAAGAGAAAGGAACTCACTGTAAGGAGTTTACGAATCTCTGCTGATTCTGTCCCAGCTGACCGTACCAGGACAAGATGAAGTCGTGGACTACCAGGTCGATGATGTCCTGAATAGTGTTGTCAAGGCTGCGGCTGATCACAACTTTCCGCGACACTTCCTCAACTGAACTTTGTTTCTCCTGAAATTGTTAATTTCCAAACAGAATAATATATTTCTTAAATAGAGTTTAACCGCTTGAATGATATTTTTTTAAGTTTTTTTTAAAATTGGGGTTTAGAGTCGCTTTCAAGATTCTTTCACTAATATCACGACTTGTCAGATTTTAAGGCGGGAGGAAACCAGCAACATACATTGCGCTGAATCCTGCAAGGACCGGCTGGTACTGACAGACCAAGGATGATAACTGCATTGCCACTCTACAGACATCACATCCTATCAATATCGCTTTAGAAAGGTAACTTTTGCGAAATTTGCTGCCAGGCTCCAGGGGCAGGATTTGAACCTGGAACCTTTGGCTCCGAAATGCAACGTTCTACCATTACGCTACCACCCGCCTCTTGAATGATTATTATTATTACTTCCAATTTTTTAGTAAGCATTATAAATACCAAGTGAGCTACTTATCCCTTGTCTTTATTTCTAATAAATAGACATGATCAGCAAGTATCTAATGATATATCTCTGACTAGGTATCACCAGATACCTGTCATCGGAAATGACCCCGACCAGACTTACTGTCCATATGACTCTACTTACCATCATTTTCTTAAGCAGAATGGACGTCAGGTTGATTTGGCGACTCGGCAGTGCTGGCTTGTACTGTCCCCCCTGCAGGAGATACCACTTAGTGGAGTAGTACACAGCAACAGCTACAACCGCAAGATGGGCGGCGATGTAGAGAATGATTGACAGCCAGCCATAGAGGTACAGGATTGCCAGGAAGACCACAGATACAGCTATACCTACTCGGTGTTCCATCATGTCCATAGCAATGGTTGTGATTAGATCCTGTAATTAATAATGATCAAAAAGATGATGTGATATTTGAATGTATCTATTTCATCCATATGAAATATTTCATCCATACGCAAAAATCTACCATACAGTATGGGGGTGGGTGAGGGCTCAATTTCTCTCAACTTTAAAAATGTCCAAAGTATACTGTGTAGGGGCCCCATTTCGTGATACCTCAGTTTTCGTACTATTTACTAAAACGCTACTTCCGCTTCCAAAACTTAAAGAATTGTGCCACCTATCGGATATATTTGACGTCGGACACTTCCCCCGTTATATAGCTTAGAACTGCTAAAAATGTCATCAGCAAACTGAACAAAGTGAAACATTAGAAAATGTAGCTGTGAGCTAAATGCACTTTTTAACTTGATGTAAACAAATTGAAAGTAAATAACAGTCACATTGTCTGCTCAAAGTCATGTTTAGAAACAAATTTCATTTTCAAGATATTTTAGTACGGTATTAACATTTCATTATTTTCGTCATTTTATAGATTGCATCTAGTATTTATGTTATATATTACTATTTAAGGGAAATTGATATTATTTGTGCTTTATTTGTAAAATCAGAATAGTGCCAAATAACTTTTTTTAATCTTCGAATTTTGTTCTAACTTGATTCACAACATTGTTAAAGGCATTTTACATTTTAGCGCTGAATGTTGCAGTAAGCCTGCTAGCATCGGATGGTACTAACAAGTCCAAGGTTAATAACTGCATTGCCACTCTACAGACATTTCATCCTATCAATATCGCATCAGAAAGGTAACTTTCGCGAACATTGATGCCGGGATTTGAACCTGGAACCCTTGGCTTCGAAGTCAAACTGTTCTACCACTGTGCTACCACCCGCCCTGCTGCGATTACTTACACCGTAGTATTTGAGTTGCTTCAGGTTCATGTGGACGATGTTGGTGCAGACACCATTGAGGAAGTCCTGGGAGTGCGAGATGATCATCAGGATCCGCTTGTAGCTGAAACAGTTGGCGACAGAATCATTAGCATGGAACTTTCGCAATCATTGCAATTAATAACCGAGACAGTCTTTCAGTTGTCCATAGATGCTCAGATACAAATGGGTAAAAATTAGGTCTTTTAAAGTAAATACATTAAACAATCACTCAAGTACAAGTAATATTTGAACGAGACACGTATACTCATTCAATGATTACCATCAGTACAATTTTATTAACATTTTCCCGTCCTTAAAATGCTCTACAGAACATTCCCCTTACACTGTTCCATTTTTACCGAGCTAGTTCTATTTGAATAAGGCATATCTCCCAGTTTCATTTGAATTAACAAGACAGCTTCCCCTTTCAAATATTTACCTGGCTATTCTATTAAGATACAGGGTTCGACAGTAAGGATTGTCTGCCTGCCTGGGACAGGTATCATCCACAGGCCCTTTACCTACAGGGCAAGTGGTTTCATGTACGACAGGACACCCGAGACAAGTGCCACATTACCTGGCTAGTTCTTGCTCCAGCCATACACAGGCGTTAAGGTCCAAGTGATTGGTGGGCTCGTCCAATAGCAGCAGGGCTGGCTTGATGAAGAGAGCGCGAGCTAAGGCGATACGCATCCTCCACCCTCCAGAGAAATCTTTCACCTGGCGATTAATAGAAAGGAAATGTGGGTTAAGAATCGGAGTAAGGTGTATTAATTAACCAACACCAATCAAAATGATTTCAACCAAGAAATCGGATACTTTGACTTGAAAGTGTAAGAAAATATTTCGATACAGACATTAGGTATTTGCTTTATAGATGGAACCTTACTTTTAAAAACTACAGGCCTGAATAATGATTTCAAAAACATAAAATGAAAGAAAAAGAGAAACAAACCAAAACAAAAATTATTAAAATAAAAAAAAAGGTAAATAATCAGAAAGCAGCAAAATAATAAATAATCCAAAAACACTATTTTTTTAAAATTGGAGTTTCAAGATTCTTTCACCGTTATCACGGCTTGTCAGTTTAGGGCAGGAGGAAACATTTGTAGTGCTGAAAACTTCCGTAGTGCTGTTTTTTGCAGTAAACCTGCGAGCACCAGCAGATACTGACAAACCAAGGATGGTAACTGCATTGCCACATTACAGACAGCGCATCCTATCAACATCGCATCAAAAAGTTAACTTTCGTGAACATTGATGCCAGGCTCCTGAGACGGGATTTGAACCTGAGGCATTTGGCTCAGAAGTCCAATATTCTACCACATGACCCACAGTGCAGGAGGAAACCCACATCTGTAGTGCTATCAACCGTCCTATTCACCTTGGTGTGCTGCATGTCCCTTGTAAAGCCCAGACCACTGAGGATGAAGCCAGCCCTAGCAACGGCTGTGTCAGCGTCCATGTCGTCCAGACGCTCGTAGATGTCCATCAGTCGCTCGTGTGACTCTGAATATAAAAATCACGAGTTGCAGACAAAAAAACCCAACCCAGGCAATTCATTAATCCAACAAGTTAGCAACTCTAGTAGCAGCGACTTGAAACAATGAAGAATTTCGGGCCGTGCAATTATACCCATGATTAGCGTTAGTGGTCAACCATGTCATCATCAGTATACTCACGATTAGCACTCTAAGGGTTAATTACGAGTGTCAAAAGCAAGGCCTGACCCAAGATCATGAAATTTTATGAGAATGATTTCATGCTCAAGCTCCAATTTTATGTGGGTATTTGTGAATAAAACTTTGAGTTGAGTATGAAATCAGTACTCAATAAAGTTTCATAATCTCAAGGACAGATTTGATGCAACATTTAAAATTGAAGTAGCGATTTACATTTACATTTCGAAGTAAGATTCAACACACCAACCTATATAGATAAAGTAATGTGAGAAATCAAACACGAGGCATAACAAATTTACAATCTTAATGACATTCTTAAAAAATAGTCGGCATGTGTTTAGGCCTGTCTGGGACATTGGTATCTGTACTCGCTAGTGAGGTGGTGCAGACCACACAGGGTGGTGGTGCAGACCACACAGGGTAAGTACAGTGACATCACATCTTAGGGCACTCTTTTCAGCCATTTTTCTCGAGCTCGATGTGTGCGAGCCGTTCTGTCGGGAGTGCTCCGAACACTTTACTGTGGTTTGTCAAAGGAACAATGGACAATAGGAAACAGACATCTGCCATTTTGCTTGCATGAGCCGATCCTTTCATTACAGTGACGTGACATAATATGTCCCAGTTGAAAGCAACGACCCCGTGGTAAGACTGGACTGGACAAAACATACCGGGGTCGTCTCGGGCTCCCAGGTGTTCAGCCTCTTTCTCCAGCTTGAGCCTCTCCTCGTCCACCTCGATGACCGATTCCAGCGCTGTCTTTTCGCTGGGCGGCATCTCGCGACGCAGCAAGAAGATGTCCACATGCTGCGGCACTGGGATCTCGCGCAGCTCCAGCGCTGCCAGCAGTGTGGACTTGCCTGGACGACACAAACAAACATACCCATGATGAGGAGAGAGATATCCATACGCGAGGTTGCCCATGGTGTACAAATCATGGAGTCAAAACAAGCAACACATTATTGCCCCTACTGCGACTTGTAGGCTGTTTTCATACAATAAATGCTAATTCAGCAACATTTAAACATATTTATTTAGCCGAAACAGTGGTGAGAAAGTGTTATATTTATTTGTACGTTTTGACCACCTGAGCCAAAATTATCACAGAAGAATCCGTAAACCTGGGAATTGAATAGCGATGGCTGTAGTAGAAAGACTTTGCCTACCGCAGCCGTTGAGACCAATGATGCCGTATCTGCGACCGACGTTCAGTTCCAGTTTGGTGTCGTGGAGCAGCTCCACGCCATGGAAGGTGATCGCCAGGTTGTGGATGTGCACGTCGCGACTGTCAGGGTGGGTCGCCAGCACTCCGGTGCAAGAGCGGAACTTGGATGCAATGTCCAGACCGTCTAGAGCTTCTATCAACACCTCACTCATGCCATTTTCTGTGAAAATGAAATAACAATTTTTAATTATTCATGTGACTATAGTATATAAAAAACAATTGTACAATAATTGTATTTTTGAATCATAAAAAATTATATATATATATATTTTTAAATCGAGTTTTAGAGCCGCTTTAAAGATTCTTTCACTTATATCATGGCTTGTCGGTTGAGGGCAGGAGGAAACCCGCAACATCTGTAACGCTGAATGTTGCAGTAAACCTGCGAGCACCAGCTAGTACAGACAGACCAGGGATGATAACTGCAGTCCAGACAGTGCATCATATCAATGTTGCGTCAGAAAGGTAATTTCTGCGAACATTGATGCCGGGCTTCCAGCACAGGATTTGAACCTGGGCCTTTGGCTCCGAAGTCCAAACGTTCTACCATTACACTACCACCTGTCCCTGTATATGATTCATGAAAGGCACATAAAGCATTGAAAGTCTGAAAACAATAACCCCTCCTCCTAAGTTCCCAACCAGTGAGCAAGTAATTTATTGCTTAACATCGCAGACAGGAATCTTTCACCCATATGATCCTCCCAAACAACCTGCAGTTTTCTGTGACATTGTTCTGGCTTTCCGCGAAGTGCCACGCCTATAGAGCGTTATCATGATGCAAGACAAATTGTATTACAGTTACACATGTAATTTGATACCCAATTTAGTATTTAAGAGTTATTTTCGTCAACGAAATTGTAATCCGAGGCAGAACCGAGTTAGTCACACGACATGAAAGGCAGAAGACACTGAAAACTATCCACGTCCAACACCTCACACACACAAGCAACGAAGCTAGTCTATCGAGAACAACATACAAACTGCCCTGTGGCAATAACGAAACGATCATAATCGAACAATAACACATATATTTCTGGTTTACATGCAACAGAATTCCATTTTAATGACACTGACCGGCGCTGCCATTTGATACTCCATTTTCTTGTTTGGCGTCGCCATTTTCTTGGCCCTTCTTGCCCCGGCCACGTTCTTTCTTCTTGGCATCACGCTTCTTCTTAGCATCCGACGGCATTGTTAAGTGTTGAAAAGAGGGTGTCTGAAAATGAGAAAAAGGCAATTTCT
Organism: Lepetodrilus schrolli; assembly: GCA_032361225.1. Lineage (NCBI taxonomy): Eukaryota > Metazoa > Mollusca > Gastropoda > Lepetellida > Lepetodrilidae > Lepetodrilus > Lepetodrilus schrolli. Next base: position 33,975 of record JAUTBT010038170.1, read on the forward strand.
TTGATGGAAAGAATGTACTAAATTTATGTCGCAGCAGGAATATTTCACACATACACAACGACTTGTTTTATCATGTTAATAGACTAATGTTACAGACTAACGACACTGTCCATACTATAATTATCAATCAGGATATATGCGATGAAATAAAATAGTAAAGTTAATAATATTAACATGATTCCTCAATATTTAAATCATGCATGTCCATTCTACTTAGTTCTATTTTATTTTTTTAATTGGGGTTTAGAGCTGTTTTCAAGATTCTTTCATCTATAATCACGACTTGTCTTGTGATTATTTTTTTTAGAGTAGGAATAAATCCGCAACATCCATAGTGCTCTTACTTTTAGTTAATAATTAATAAACTTAACACTATTCTAACTAAGCTTCTCATTTATATACTTTACTTTGGAAAGCTAAAGTACTTTGTTACACTTTGTAAAATGAATGTATTAGGCTTAGCAGCAATGCTGAGAAATTCCTGTCTGTAACCAAACCCAATGTTACATTGCATACAGATGCCATGAAGTTATCATAAGTAAAATTGTTTTGTAGAAAAACTTGTAAAATATTCTCATGACCATGATTGGTTGATTTAATATTTCAATATTTTTTCACTCACGTCATGGCTTTCATGCATGTATGTACTGCTTGTACTAGTCTGGATTTCTACCAGTTTTTATAGTGCTAGCTCATTGGAATATCACATGCCACAGAGAGAACATGGATACCCCACTCAGATACTGAGTATAGTATACTGATTTAAAGAACCTTGCTGAATATGTCTCATCATCATGTCATATGAAAAACAAAAGCGATCATATAAATATATTTGAGTATTTGTGCGATGAATAGTGAATACAATTTGCAAGTGAATCATTATAGCTCTAATAATTATATTCCATTATGGGTTACCAGATCGAAGTCAATATCAATGTGGAATTGTGGACTGAAAGCAGACCAAATTGATCAAATGACAGGTGTTGTGTGAATCTTGAAACGGGCTGAGATTGCTACGATATATAATTTTGATATATTATATTACATGATTATCTTTGCCAATACAGGATTGGATGAGGTGGGTGTGATAACGAAAATGAAAGTTCAAAATAACTGTTAACAACCACAAAGCTGTTCAGTTTAAAAGTTTTTGATAGACGCATTTTCATAATCGCATGTCCTGCAGTATCGTTATGCGATATGATGTCATCAATGATGCAACCTCGACATGTAGCACTTTTGCAAACAATATCAACCAACATTGTTAACAAATGTTGTAATTCAAACAAATTGTTTCTATTGTTTTAATACAATTGACGTCATTTTGCACAAATTTCCAACTCAAGAGTGAACGATGTTGGTCACAATTTTGATCACGTGTCATCGAGTCACAAATTTGATCACGTGTCATCGAGGATTCCTCTCTCTTTCTCATATTTGATGTTTTTCCCTCACCCATACTCTGCATTTTTATGAACAAAATGCCATATTTATTATTTATAAGAACATGGTTTATTGTTCCAAGTTTGTTTTCCAATTAGCAAGTTAGTTTTCCGTAAAAGTTCACTGCAGTGAAGTCTTCCAGCTTTTCTATGTTAGCATCTAAATCGACCAACTATGAAGAAATTGTGAATAAATACTCAGTAATAATAAGTCTCATTTTTATTCTACAATGTTATATCTGCAAAATATGGGACCTGAAAAACACAAAAAGTTACTGAAGGCGGCTATCAATTATCATGTAGGGATGCCTATTTCTGCCACCCATTATGGTGTCACTATGGAAACAATTCTTCTATGAAAGGTTTCAATATTACATCTTGGATTTTGTTCCAAATAATCCATATTATAAAATATTTACCAGATCTATTGATCAATTTCAGACAGATCTAGTAAAATTCTATGTAGAACATTAGAATAAAACGATAAAATACAAAACCAACCAATCCCATTTTCAACAATATGTTTCTATTGGTGTTGGATGCCCACACATGGCTTCACCGATATAAATGTATGACGTCACCATCCGTATCACGACAAATCGATCGTCAATTGTGCAATTTCTGTCCCAACCCCGAAACAATGGGAAGATAGACTTTCCCATATGGTTATTAAATATACACGACAAAGAACAATATCTAACATGTGTGTACTAATTAAACTTCAGTTACTAATTGAAAAATTCCCTGTGAAGAAATTCCTGTAGATTGCTGAATGGGCAACAACCAGCTGACAACCCATGTGGTAAGAAGAAGCATATTGAAATACTTTTCCGTATATAAAGTGTTACATTTTGGGTTATACATATTCATGTTACTGTTAGATGAACTATTGTTCTTATTATTTCATTGAAATCGTCTTAAAAAGTGAAAATACCTTCGATCTGACGGCCGTTGAATAACAATGTCGTGTGTCTGTCAAGAGCGGGATCCGTCAGCACGCATGCCTTTTCAACAGGAAGTGCACATTGTATCGAGGCTGCACGTGAATTATCTGCCCCTTCTGTCGATAATATTTTACGAGTGTTTACAACACAAATATTTATAAAAACTAGACGTTGACACTGTATTTGAATTCTATCTTGAAAACCAA
>JAUTBT010038171.1:0-17646 GCA_032361225.1 Lepetodrilus schrolli
ACACAGAAACTGACAGTAAACCATAAATTATCTCCCAGATTTAGATCACACTGCATTAACGTGTTTCTAGTTCAAAATGTTGAAAGATAAAATGAATCCTTCAATCCCAGTTAAGATGACATTTAGTCAATGTCAGAGAAGAAATCTTTGAAATTGTATTAAATATTTTCAGTACAAGTTCGTCATTGAAAAACATGGTTTTCTTAAGTTTAGAATAATGGTTTCATTTAAACTGTATCGCAAATTTTAGAAGTTTAAGCATTTCTGGCATTTGTTTCGTGATTCTGAATTGATAAGTGTGAATTACTCTTAACTGTTAATCGTTGCCGTATGCGAATATAAAATCCTTGTATGATGAAATGTGAAAGAAACTTTGATTGAACATAAAATCAGCATTTCTTAAAAGGCCAAAAGGCCAGAAGGTATACATTTCGTCATAAAAATCCTTCTACTGTTATTTTATGTTACGTCGGTAATCCATTCTCTCTGTGAAGTGAATCAGCAATTTTATAGAATTGCAATTTTTGTGAGACCCTCAAACAAATGTCAAGCCCTCGAGTCAATGGACTGAAATCTAAAAGTAACCCGCTGATAATTGTCCATCACGCATCTCTCTAAAGATAGACAATCTAACCTAATGACCAAGTGAATATTCGGATACGTTCCCAGAATGGTTCACAAATCCAAAATGTTATCTTTCATTAACTGTGAGGCTTAACTAGGACCGTGCCCAGAGGTAAAATAAATGTGAAATATCAGCGATATCGATTACTTTGAATTTCATCTGTGAACAGATTTAGCGCCCAACGAAAACTCTAAAATATAATTACATGTCCAGCATTTAGTCAATTAGACTAGAGACGAGATGGGTCACAGTGTAAGCCGATGCCTAATTCTTCCTTTATCTTAGCTTCATTAAGAATATACACTAAATATACACTAAATATACACTAGATATACTCTAAATATACACTAAATATACACTAAATATACACTAAATACACTAAATATACACTAAATATACACTAGATATACTCTAAATATACATTAAATATACACTAAATATACACTAAATATACACTAAATACACTAAATATACACTAAATATACACACTAAATATAAACTAAATATACACTAAATATACACTAAATATACACTAAATACACTAAATATACACTAAATATACACTAAATATACATTAAATATACACTAAATATACACTAAATATACATTAAATATACACTAAATATACACTAAATATACACACTAAATATACACTAAATATACACTAAATATACACTAAATATACACTAAATATACACTAGATATACACTAAATATACACTAAATATACACTAAATATACACTAGATATACACTAAATATACACTAGATATACACTAAATATACACTAAATATACACTAGATATACACTAGATATACACTAAATATACACTAAATATACACTAGATATACACTAAATATACACTAAATATAATTTGTTTCACATGATTCAGTCATGACAGTTGCATGGTACATATCTTCCCACGAGTTCAATTCGTGCCTAAATGCGACCCAAATTTTGTTCAATCCAATATGTTTACGATGTAGATGCCATGCATTCGTGTCTGCAGTGGATTGTATTGAAGGACGTAAATATTGATCATGTTGACGGAACAAGCCATCTAAAGGCAATGTATATTACAACCTTATAAAATATGTTTAAATCTAAGCAAACGTGTTACTCATTCGTCATCATAATGTGTTCATGACGTAGATATTTAAGTCAGATATTGCTACCCGTGGATGAAATACGACAACCACGCTATAGAAACCGGAAGTGGAAGTCAAGTGTCATTCACCTTTTAACCATGGCAACGGGAAGTTGCCTCTTTTTTCCTGTTTGAATAAGCAAAAAGGAAAAAGGAAAAGGGAGCCAACTTTCCGTTGCCTTTAACCATGTCGTTCTCATAGATTAGTTAATATCACTTGCCTCATAGCATGACATTTCATGTAATGGCGCTCCTCTTCGCTTGTGCGTTTATGTTAGCGGCAATTTGGAGTATTCGTAATCAAAACGTTCACCATAATCATGCATACACAACACAACGTAATGCACAGTTAAGTTTGGTATCCTGCACAAATCTTCCGTGACCGAATCTAGACATCTAATTTCTGCACGTGGCCAGTGAACAAGACCTTTAGTATGGTCCTGTACAACGTCTATTTCCACCGTGTTGATGTATTTTGGTTCATTTCAAGTTGACATGAAAAATATGTGAACAAATGTGTAAGGACAAAGCAGGAATTAGTGAACACATGTTTAATGACACCCTGCGCTACTCAAGTCGTACGTACTCGACGTATAGGTGTAATAGCCTGCAGAAATACGTTCCTCTTGTCATAGCACGCAGTAGACATGTTTTCTTCAATGCGTTGCATGAGGTATTAAAATGGTCTCATCTTTGCCAACTTCTCACCAACTGTTGAAGATGTTCTCTTCACAATAGAGGTAGTTCTTCAATTAGGAATGTCTTTGGGTCGGAATCGCCAATAGTACATTGGAAATAGCCCAGTGTTCTGTGCCGTTACATGATTAACGCATTTGTAAAGCTATCCTGCACCACAGATCCGAGCCAGGATCTGTAATAGACTAGCAGATGACGACGTCCGTTATCTCGTCAACATATACATGTACAATGGACTGTAAATCATGAAACTAACGCCATGCTAGATTATCGCGGCGCAGGAAACCTAAAGTCAATACATCAAAGTATCAATCTGCGTCTTGGAAGAAGGGTCACCTATTCAGATCTCCAGACTGCTGGTTTATCTTAGATGACTTCTCTTAGGTAATGGTGGGCGGTTAATACACCTACAGACATGTCACTGAGCAGTGATGGATAGCTTACATCTTACGTTTTCTTGACGTCGTGTCACATCGCTTCTACATAATTTACGTGACTCAGTCATGTACATTTGTGTAGAATGTCTCCATCTGTTATAAATGCATGGAATGTCAAACAGTTACATCTATCTAGGGCATGCCCCTGTTTATTGCATCAATGGAATATCTCAATCTCCTAAAAGGACTACCATTTCTCACCCCATCATGTAAACGGCATGTTTCAGATGTATCTGCTTCTTTTCTATTGCCCCCGGCTGATCCAGCACTGCTAACAGATTACGTTACCAATATGACTTGTATGCCAAGCTCCTCCGTTGCGTAAATACCGCCTGATATCCGCGAGAAAACACGAGCGCCGGTGAAAAAAAGATTAACACTCTAACAATATGTTCACGTAGTTGGCATCAAGAGTAGGAGATGGAGATGGCACAGTTGGTAGAGTGGTGAACAACACACCTGGTGGTTCAGGACCCGGTATCTACTTTGCAGCAGGGCTCAGGTTAAAGATACGCTGAAGATTCCATACCTGTGTCACTGTTATCTGTATCACAGGTTACATGTATCACGCCGTATCTTTATCACGCCGTATCTGTATCAGGGCGTATCTGTATCACGCCGTATCTTTTTATTTTAAAAATAAATTCAATTTAGGGGCGCTTTCAAGATTCTTTCACTTATATCACGACTTGTCAGTTTAGGGCAGGAGGAAACCCGCAACGTCCGTAGCGCTGAATGTTGCAGTAAACCTGCGAGCATCGGCTGGTACTGACAAGACCAAGGATGATAAATACATTGCCACTTTACATACATCGCATCCTATCAATATCGCGTAAGAAAGGTAACTTTCGCGAACATTGATGCCGGGCCCCCGGGACAGGATTTGATCCTATCCAACGCTCTACCACTGCGCTACCACGCGCCCCTGTTCACAATAAACTGGCATTCCGCGTGAGAAAAGCAGGTCAGTCCATTTCGAACAATTATTTTTGGTTACAGAACAGAGCACCGTTGTCATTAACGATACAGCGTCATATAATATTTATTTTCCTAGTTAGTAATATTAATATGTAGAAAAATATAAAATAAACAAAATATTGAGTGCAAATTTGATTATGCCACTGTAATTGCGGCAACTATTAAACTTACAGTACTGTTGCGATGATATTTTGGTTGAGCCTGCATATCTTTATAAAACTCTGCAATGGTGCCACTGAAATGTCTTTTCCGCATTATCTGAAATGAGGTGAACTGCATATATGTGTTGTGGTCATCCTCTGAGACCCATGTCCAATGCCTCAGTGGCTGAGGTAAGGAGGCATTTTGCATTTGTTGCAGAGGAGAAACATACAACTATCAATATGGACACAGTCATCCAACTGTAATAATAATAATAATAATAATGTTAACATATATATTGCGCCAAATGAACGCTCTAAAGCATGCTCATAGCACTAAATTATTACCACATTCAATTGATTAATGTAGAAACTGTATGTTAATGTTGTACTAATTCAGTCATGCATGTATAAAATATTTAGGGAGAATTATACACACATACACTTTCCTTAAAACTATGTAATATAATATGACAGGGGATAGATACTACACTTGTTCAAGAAGGTGTCCTTATCCTCCGCCACCATCTTGAAGGTTGTCATGAAGTGTTTATACATACAGGCGCACAACAAACCAGGGGTCCGATCTACAAAGCTATTTTATCTTTAGTGTAAACCTATCGTAGGATGGGAGTGGTAGTTACCATCCTCTTCTTACGATAGGTTTACAGTGGATTGCAGCTCTGTGGATCGGGCCCAAGTGATACAACTCTGTCTTTCTATAATATGAAACAAATTTTCCCCACACCTAGGGCAATAAACTAGTATCTTATCTTATCTTAATATTACAACAAGGAAGTATAGAGAATATGTCCATATATACAGTAAGCTACCGTTACATTTAGCAGTTAAGAAGGACCATACTTTCTGTATCTCTCCGCTGATCCTGGCGACCTCGTCCAGACCTTTCTGATGAACCTCCTCCGGTGTCATGTCCACAGAGATGTGCCATTTGAGACACGCTCTGTAGTTCTCACGGCCGTCCTTCCAGCCCCAGATGCCGTACGTTGGACGTGTGTGCTGCATGTACTCCTGAAAGGTTCGTGTAAACATATCGTGGTTACTCTCACTGCATATACAATGTATTATCCTTAAGCAATATTTATTTGTAAAAGTCTTTCGGGATTCGTGAATAACCAACGTCTCCCGATGCAATGTATCATGCATCATATAAGTAAAGATCTTTACGAATAATCCAATTAAAATCAATGCTAGTGTTTATACAATTGTCATAGGCATTAAATCGCGGTTTCTCTTTGTGATTTGGCATCGGTCTGTATATTGTGGGAGGAGAACGGGCAGTAACAAATTGTGGGTATGGTCATGTATGAGTAAGCGAACTGTCTGCATCACCTGTACGAAAAAAAAGTATGTACCGTTTCAATGTATTTCTTGAGAATCGTGAACGCCTCGATGACATTTCCAACTGCCCTTCGACCGCTGAACTGCAGCTCCTCCCTGTAGACATCGGTAGAACAATTAGCAATGAAAATAAAAGGAAATAGAATGATCATTGTTTCATTACATGCCAATAAGTATATTTTACGTAACAGTTAAATCTATTGTCTCTTGGTATGTATGAATGGCACGCCAAGAGCTATTTAGAAAGAGGAAGGTGTATAGACAACTATCATAGTATGCTTTAATATGCATATAACCTAAGATCAATGAATGAAAGTTAAGGAAGTTTCTGTACAGTTGTTCCATTTTACGAGCGCTTCAATATTGCATGTTACGAGCGCTTCAATGTTGCATGTTACGAGCACTTCAATGTTGCATGTTACGAGTTAGTTCTTTGTTGTCATTAGTAATTATATTAAAATGTCAAGTCCAATAATGTAAAATGCAACTAAAATGATCAATTGATCGCGTCTAGATTCGATATGAAGAATCTATTCATATCTAAGCTGTCCTGGAATAGCTCTCCTCAATATACTAAAGTACTATATACTCGTGTCATGCTGGAAAATTAGAAAGTCCAGTAAACAGAAAAGCAGACAGAACTGGGATAGGTCTTCAGTCAAAGACAAATTAAGGTACACGAACACATAGATAGAATAGTCTCTTCTAGCCAAAGGTATACAAACAGATACAGAATAGTCTTCAGTCAAAGACAAAAGTCCAACAACAGACGGAACCGTCTTATGTAAATATTTACTATATATAGAATATGTGCATATGTCTTTTATTCTCAATCTTTCTTTCTTCTCTCCCCATCTGTTCTTTCCCTTCTCTTGGAGCGGTTTTCATTTAACTTGTAATAACTTGTAACCTACTATCCATTTCATTTTGAATAAAATATGTGTAAACTAAAAAACCGAGCCAGGTCAATTGTTCAGGACTATAGTATACCCACCTTTCTTTGGCAGGCCATTTCTCAATACGAGTTCTAAAAGGCATGTAAAATATGGAGGATTCCACTGGCACCACTAATTTAGCAATCAGGTTTGGCACTTTGTCCTGCAATGAATATTACTTTGGATATTGAATGTATGTAATCATATATTTGAATTCCACACATAGGTCTACGTCTTCAGTCCTCAGTGAAAGACGATGTTAAGAAGGATGCACATTGAAAGTTGATTATTCTTTATTATATTAATATTTCCATATATATGACATTTTGTCCGAAGAGTTTGTATTTGTAAATTTTCAATTTACCACTGAAACCATGTGGTATGTGTTGTTGTTCAGTACAGCTGCTCTGAACCGAGTGATGTATTGGTTAAACTGAAAATACAAGTAGTCATCATACTGCGGCATCAGATATATACATTTATCACATAACATAGGAGTTTGGGAGTGCAATAAACCCATTCTATAAATATAAATATTTTCACTAGTGTAATAACACAATAGATTTGTATAAGTATTGTATTCATATGCGATATCAAAGTATTTTTTTACTTCTTTTAGAGCTTCTTCTTGCAATGGGACTTAATTTGTGGAATATAGAGTTAAAATATTTCTTCAATTAAATATGCAAACAAATTTATTAATATGTACACATTTACTTGGAATTATGTTTTGTCCGCATGTTTTTAACCCAGTTCCAAAGATGTGTTTAGTATAGTGTTTATGATAGTATCTACAGCGGAGCCTAGCATAATATCAGTTTTGCCAACTCATATGAGATCCATTACATATATTCCTATATAAGTGACCTCTCACGTACTGTTTGTTTTAGAAGCTGTCTTGGCTTAGAATGTTCCGCTGTCAATTACTCGTGGCATACGGTTGTCACTTGTGTACGGTATTTAAATGCATCCTACCTTTTTGTGATAGAGATTTAGCCGTGATATATAGTCGTCAAAGTCAGACCTTGAGTCCAGTCTCAGGATAGCCACACTATACGCTGGGTCAATCTGGTCGCCTTCCAGGAAGTTTATGGGATTCAGAGGGCCATAGCTGGTGACAAATATATAACGTGAAGCTGACAACACAATTTAATTTAATCCCCGTCAAAAACGCTTCGTGGCGGGGTTATTTTCTTCTCGATTTTTTTACTATATACTTTTTAACCAAGACAAATGAAAGTTAAAGAAATAATTTTAACAAATCGAAAACAATGCCAAGAAACGTCTTTGACAAGGACTAGTAGTACACTACGCAAATACGCAAATATCTCTGTGCGCTAAATGATTGGCATACGGCGTGGCTATTTATAAATTAATAGCAATGCTTTTTATCAGGATAACCGAGAGGAAATTTAAGAGAAAATTGGTTTATTTGTACTCACTGGCGCCAGCGATAGTTTTTGTAGAAGGTGTGTAGTGTGTCATTAAACACGTAGTACGAGTACATTTCTGCTCTGGTGAGATCAGCCTTCACTATTTTATTAAGTCTGTCTATAAATGAACCGACGCTGTCCTGAAAAATAACAATAGTTCGTTCAACCTTAATGTCATAGTGTACGAAAGAGACACAATCCGAAAAGAACATGTCAAGAAGGTGCATTAATCATTTCACTCTCTCTTTCTTTCTTTCTCTCTCTCTCTCTCTCTCTCTCTCTCTATCTATCTATCTACTAGTATCTATCTATCTCTCTCAAACACACACACACACACACACACACACACACACACACACACATCAGTTTTCTCTGCAGTTGAAGATATTACACGTACCAAATTAAGTAATAATTACACTTATTCAGAAAGGTATATTATCACAAGCCATTCATGTACTGGCCGTATGCACATAGACTTCAATAATCAATAATATGGACGAAAAACTGGCATAATAATGTACTACTGAAAAAAAATAGATATGTGACTACATGAAACCTATAGTCTACGGCACACGGACAATAATATAAGATAGCATTAGAAAAAAATATCACACAATCAACATTATTTCTATTTACTATCAAGATTATTTCACTGGCACGAGGGATGGCATCCTATACTATATTTAGACTAGTTTTGAACGTGTACCCGTCTAGCGTCGAGAGACTCCATGCTGAAGTCATCCACCTCGCTGTCGTGGGAGTGGTCACCGGTTGACGTGGTGAACTCGGGAGCGTCCTGTTTCTTCCAGGTGAAGAAGTCCTCCTCCAGTGACCTCAGGTCATCTCCTGCTGACCCACCTGTGGCCAAAACCACGACACGATTGACATGTGAATAAAACAGTGTGTGTATGATTGCCGTGATTATTCCTGTACAGGTCCTCCAGTTTAAACTGGCATCAGCAACACATTCATATGACTACAATATACAAAGAACCTGAACAGTTCGAGACTGAAAATGTAATTCAACTTCATTCCACGTGGATAAGCTTAATAAAACATAGAATCTGCAATTGGACGCATCAGACACGTTGCAGATTCTGAGTTTTGATCTTTGGGGAATGAAGCAAATCTAGATATCTGTGGAATCGGAATGTATTTGCATGTCAGTGATTCCGTTCATATAAATATGCGGGTAAATACTAATCGATGTATTTATATACACATTATTTCTTCCACCCTCTGAGATTGGGGGTAATCTATAATATGATATGCGAGTAGAATGTTCCTATTTCCATTATATGTCTCGCTATGTTAGAATCAAGAGGCTTTTAAAACAGTGTTTTAATCATTATCATGACGATATCAGCGTTGGTATTTTAGTAGTCTGCAAGACGCTGAATCTGCAAAGTTTCATATGTCCACCATCTAAGACGTTACCAGTGAATGTCTATTATAACCCCCAGACACCATTCCTGCTAACGCTGATGGCACAGACAATTAGGAACTGGTTACACAGTTTTCTTCCAGGTTTTGTGGCACCGCTGAAGGAAGATAGCATGTACTATACTCGAGGCTACCAGATATTTCCAATATAGCCCCTGCACTGTATGAACAGTTACTATGTACAGTAATCACATTACGAAGATGTCCGCAGTGCACGCGGCAAAGAAAATTGTTTAGCTAAACAAGAAACATGTTTCGTATTTCGATAAACGTAAAGAGCTGTTGACCGCGCACGTCCTAAACAGTCAACGCACATAGCAAACAAAATCACTGAAAACACGTTTTGTGCTTGCCGTGTGCGTTGGGCTTAAGATATTACCGGTGTCAGTTATCAGCGGATCAGTATCTTTATTGAAGGAATGCAAACATTTCTATTTTGATAACTGCTACACTTGTCGTCTTACAGAAAATAGAGGCCTCAGTTATGCAGTTTTATGTCCTCGCTGCATGTTTGTTGTTTACCAACCATTGAATTGACACGGCGATGTAAGGATGAGAATTGCGTCATGGATGAACGATGTCAGTGTGATAGTACATGTAGTACTATAACACTTCGTTGCGATCATTTGTGATTGTGGATGGCTTCGCGTAAGAATCTTGAAAGCTGCTCTAAACCATAATTAAATGTTTTAAAATTTAAATGGACTGATTCGATCGTTACTATGTTCCGTGTGTTGCTATAATGTACTGTTTACTATATTATCAAGATGTGTTAAGTGTGATAGTGTGTGAATTATATGTGATAGTTTAGTATTTACTGTATGACAGTGTTTTTGCTTTTGTGTTTGTCTTATTGGTATGAGGACATCCGGCTGTGTGATTATTATATGATGGTCTCATACTGTAGTCTGACTATTTTATATGGTGTATATAACAATACTATTTATATTGCGCTAAATCCTTGCTCGAAAGCTTGCTCATGACGCTACAATATAGTGACTGTGTCGCAATGTGTGCTTAGTGTCAAATAGGTGATTGTAGCGTGTCAATGTGTTATTATGGTATTCACTAAGGGATTGTGCTGAAACAAGGTATACTGTAAATCAGGAAATTAATGCGTCACTAATTTAATGCGACCTCAATCTTTTAGACATAAATGCGACAACAATTAAATGCGATCGATCAGGCCTCCATGTTTTTTCCCTGACCTACCTATCATTATTTCCCATAATGCGTAGGAATTAAATGCGGTCATAAGCTAAGCGCATATTTCGCATTAATATCATGCTCGCATTAATTTCCTGATTTACAGTAGTTGTGTGGTGACATTTTGTCAGTTATGTACGAACACAAGGGGTATCTGTAATTTTACTCACTTTAATTAACGTAATTTACATATGTAATACAGCTGCCATATTCGTGTCCTTGTGGTGTAAAAGTGTGATTTAAATACTAGAACACATGTCACGTATGTACCTGTACCACTAGTTGTATGTGGTTACGTATCCAATGTTATATTACGGTATTCACTCCTCATCTTTAAAGATATAATTACATCAATAGTAAACACGTAGTTATTTCTGATTGGGCATATGCTTGCAATGAATCCATGATAATTATCGTTACTCACCGGATTTAATTATCTGTGTGGCCAAGACGGTGATGGCAATTAGAGCCAGGGCACACACGAGCAATATGAGAAGAATTTTAACTCGTCGGTCCGCCATGTTTCAGATAGTACTCCTATTCTCGTTGATAGTGAAAGTCTCAAATGTCACAACGGAAGATGTAAACATTCGATGCATCTTAGTGGCATGTGTATATCCCAACACATGTATCACACTGTCGTGGCCTCGTACATGTACAGTATACACCTTAACCTCGGTGGACAGGGATACTTATGAGAGATCTACTGCAGTGGTTTACGTGGGCGTGTGCTGTAAATGTTTTGTTGTCTGTCTGTACAGTAGTCGGGTACATACCACGTTAAGGTCACGAGCAGGTTGACTCGTCACGCATAAACAGACTATTATCCCCTAATACGCCCGAGCGGCGAAGTCAAGCTCTGAGTGTTCATTGTATTCATGTATGCGTTCTAATTTAATCTCAGCTTCCAGCGATATAAGTATATAGTTTATCAATATGTATAATACTGTTATGAAAGTCCTACGATTGTGTATTTCGGTTATATTGATATATTGTGTATTCAGCTGATACATTGTAGGATATGCGGATCCTATATATTAGCTTTCCTTGTCCTATCTGTGTGTGTAATAGCTCACCTATGGATATACGCATGGTCATCCGTCAGGAAGTTATATGTTTATATTATTATATTTAATGTACGAGGAGACGGTCTCTCATCATCGACAGGCTCGGATATTATTGAGAGACTACGCTCCGATGGCATTAACTGCTTTAGAGTGTATTCGGTTCAGCACACTACTGGTGCAAGTGTTGGGTCATGATGCATGCGCAGTGAGTCCTTTAATCGAACGGCAGGAATAAATACCGAGTGAATCAATATGTAAATTTTTATAATTAAATTGACTCACTTTTTCGAATGAACTGCTTTCTCACCCAGAATATATGAGCAACATGTTGAAAAAAAGACGTGTATATATATATATATATATATAAAACATTTAGTCTTTCACTGGGATTAATATGCCCTCAGTCATGCTTTATATGCCGTATAATGCTCCAAGCTATCATTATCCAGGCATTATATTGATTTAGGGGCATATAAAATCTGGCTGATAAATAGAAAGCTATCATTTACATAAGGGATAAATACCTAATTACGTGAGTAGCTAGACAATCTTCTTGTATTATTATCGACTTCCCCATATCCCCATCTATATTCAAACCACCGTCTTAATGTGTACAATGCTCGTAGCTGAATACATGTGTGAATATATCAATATACGGACACCAATACAAAATAATTTAATTATCCTATTATATGATGTAGACACTAGTTTATGTTTCAAGTTATTGTTATGACCTAACGTTGACGATGATCTTGTCAAGATGAAACATTACAACTCACAATCAACACAACCTTGAGTGCATGAGATCCATTCCTTTCAGTCCTGAAACCTGATACAGACAATAGTATATGAATTACATTTACAATTACTACGACTCGGATCAAATTGCTGTTGATGAACCTTGCTGTTGTAGAATCTGCATGCACCCATATTAACACTTGCCAATACATGTTCTCTTGACAACACACATAAGGAGCTCTCCAGGCGACACTCTTTCCAGGTACGATATCAAATACAATTCCTTCATAGATTGTATGTATATAGATATCTACGAACGAGCAAAATAGCACGTGTGTTTAGTATTATTGATATAAAAATGGATCCAATGCAGACTTTTAAAAGCGTCGTGTACTAATGATGTATTAGTATACATAACTGAGTTACTCATGTCAAATCAATAAAGGCACGCTGTCTGCATTATATACCATAGTACACTGTATATAGTTTATAAGATGAATATTTGATAGTGACATGATCAGATGCGTATATGTACATTCATAAAATAAAATTAATAAGTCTGTTACTTAGAATGAGTTCCACTAAACCACACATACTGAGGTTGTATAAATTACTTTCAGCCATGAACAATTCGAGCAACTTCACACTGTCCCCGGCTAACGAAGCATACATTAATGTATTGAACAAACTGATGATAACATATGCCTACATCCAATGTATCCTTGTTCCTATCATCATCGTCGGCAACGTCGTCCTCATCGTCTCCATCCTCTACAACAGACACTTACGACGCGACCTCCTCCACCTTTCCATTGTCAGCATTGCTGTGGTAGATCTGATCGTAGGACTCTTAATCAGTCCACTGCAAGCTGATATTGGATTTAAACGCCAATTCATCCATGGATGCGTGATGCGCATGCTAGCGTCCGTGTTCGAGAGCTACGTCCACATGTTTGTGTCCATGTGGACAATGGTCAATATGAACACAGACCACATACTGAAGATGTCCTATATCAGAACACCCTTTCTGACTCCACTGCGAAGGAGAGTTCTGTTCGGCGTGATTCTGGCTCTGCCATGGCTTGCAATGCTGTTCGTCGTTCTACCAGTAGGCTACGCTTACGCAGGTATTTCAAAACAATATTGCGAGATCTACTTGCAAGGTTCAGCCAAGCTATTGGTGACCTCACTTGTCTACATGGTGCCTGCAGCAATAATACTGATACAAGTAGTTGTGATGACAGTAATACGCGTGTACAGAAGGAATCGTGCGACACGGATCCCAGCTACACCGATAACAGTAGACATTCCACCTCCATGGATATTAATAGCTGCTTCCGCAGTAACCGTTCTCTTTATATTTCTCGAACAACTCGTTGTGATGTTTAAATACTTCATAGATGAAAGTAGTTTACACATCTGGGTTGCTGGAATGACATTTTCTGATTCAAAATCTGCTGTTCTACCTTTCGTGTGGTTCTTCTACTCTGATATCCGGGCATCATTTTGTGAACTGTTCAACAAGTTTCCTTGTCGAAGAACAGTAGATGTTTCCAAGTCGGACTTCAAAGTGAGTTATAAAGAATTTTCTGATGAAGTTCCAGAACCAAGCGAAAATTCAATCTGATACAAGCTTTGACAATATACACTATATATGCCTTCAACGTTACATACATGTGCATATATTATTAACGATTCTGGACATTGGCCAAAGAATAGTTTCTCTATTTCTTGGACTCTTGCTAAAAAAATGGTTTAACCAACAAGTTGTTTGCTATTACGTGTAATGTTTTACTGACATACCACATAGGACAATGTTCTTCAGACTATTTCTATTTCGTAAATAAATGAAGTGTTTTTATCCTATTGCGAGCCATTCCATCAGTGGATACTAAGTTGGTATACGTATTAAGTGATCGCTGGTGTTTGTCAGACTTGTGTGAAACATAATAGTGAAACATAAACACCTATGTCTACTTAATATAATTGAAACTCGAGCGGTGTTAGGAAGTGATTTAATTAGGGGGTGACAGTCATTACTAATAAGGATGTATTAAGTTTACACGGTGCTTACAAAATATATTTTGCTATGGTTTATTGGTATAGTATCGATTATGAAATATGTCTAAACAACATACTATTTTAATTGTTTTATTTCCGTACTAGTACAGATATATATATATGTTTTAAACATATCATAGTGGTACAAATATTCATCTTCAACCCCATGTCCCAACACAAATGCGCGCGCGCACACACACACACACACACACACACACACACACACATACACACACACAAACACACTGTGGTTATTTTGTGATGTATATCCAATTGTAAATTTGGTTATTTGTGGTATTGTGTATATTAAAATACGACGATGAAAATAATGTGGTAGTGTATTAAAGACGTTGTTATGCATACATAGACGTTGTAATGTATACTTAGAGAATTAATGAGGAACTTTGAACATTAATTTCACGAGGGACATATTTTCCGTAATCACTCGTATCGAGTGGGTTATTCTAAATATTCAATATAATCAGTTTAATGTAATAAGCCATTGAAAACTACCGATAAACAGCTTTATCTAGAGGGCGACCATAATCAGCTGTTGCGTATTCATCCGCCTGTTCCCTTCTTGTACGCATATTCCCACGGCAAAATATAGATCCTTTGAGTATGTCATTTAGAAGAAAATACGCGATGCCCCTTAATTTTTATGATGCAAATAATTTAATGGGCAGCAAAGGCATATAAATGTACATCATTGCAAATAATTTTAAGTGAGTAAGAAATTTCAAAAGTTTGGTGCATGTGGACTGTGGCCTGTCAGATAAAACTAGCAGTCAAAAACATGTACATTTCACCCACGCACGAGAAAAATAAAAAGACGTAATCAACACTGATGATTCTGGAATCGTTATTACACAATAGATATCCACCACGTATATTGAATAAAGATACGTTGTAATACAAGCCCAGTTCAATACATCTTGTCCTGTTCCTAACCAAGACCAGCTGCGGGGTTTGGCTTGAAGGTCTACTATGATAGATGCATGTATAGCTAATTGAATTCGGCACTAACACAGTAATATGATCAGATCTTATCACGGGGACGAGCTTGGCACTGTTGGACAGTTACCGACCTCACAAAACAGAGCCTACATGTGATGGAAGGTCAGGACAAATACTGAGAGAAAGAAGACGGGAAGGTAGATATGCACCATTCATTCTGCTTCTTCTGATATAATGTCCATACACTAATATGTGCCACGGGCTTACTAAACATTCTAATTCTTTTGCAGAAAACGAAGAATGAGTTCCAATTACTCGGTGAACAATTCTGGCACCAATTCATCATCAGCTATGGATTCAGAAACCCTTGGTGAATTGATAGACTTCGTGGTGAACACCAGAACTATATTTGCGATCTGTAGAATCGCTATAGCTCCTGTTATCGTGCTTGTCAATGTCATACTGATAATCTCCATCTTGCGAAGTTGCCATCTCAGAAAGTACTTCAGATATCTTGCAATGGTCAGCATCGCGGTTTCGGATCTGTTCATTGGACTATTTTCCTGCCCAGTGCGAGCTGACGCCTTGCTGCGGAGCGAATATAATCATGGATGCATTGTGTATTTGTTTCTCAGTGTTTATGAACTTTATGTTCAGATGTTTGTAGGAACATGGGCTATTCTCTGTATCAATTTCGACTTTTTATTAGCGACTTACAAAATCCGTCGCACTCAGTTATCTCCCTTGAAAAGAAAAACAGTGATGGGAGTGGTTCTTGTCCTACCGTGGCTAGCGACCTTCTTCGTTGTTCTTCCGATTGCATATTCATACGCGGAACAATATTTCACGCCATTTCTATTTTGTCGGCTAATTATCCCACTGAAAGGAAAGCATGTGATCACGTCAATGACGTTCGTCATTCCTTCGATCATAATTCTCCTTCAGGTGGCTGCCATGGTATCATTGCAGCTACGTTGTCCTAGATCAAGGAACGGCGTTTCACCAGAAGTAGTTCCTCAAACGTGGGTGTACGTAATCGCTAGTTTATTGACAGTGGCCATGGTTAGTTTCGAGCAAATTTCCAGCATGTCAATAAAGGCGATGCTGACTACACTGCATTACGAAACGTTCAGTGTAGTCTACAACACCGCGATAGTCCTGTCGGACGCCAAGTCTGCCGTCATTGCTTTTGTTTGGTTTGCCTTGCCGGAAATCCGAGAGGCTCTGAACAAATTGTTTTCTTGTCGAAGAACACGGGAATCAGACACGGATAATGACTGGCGAGTGCCAGACTATTCTAACTTGTATGAAGAAGGACAATCAGGCTGTTAACATTTAATATAATGCATAGTAGCACTGACTAGAACTGTAATATGGAACGTGGTTCAATTTGACGAGTGCTCTTTATATTGGCAATGTGGTTAATTGTTACTTCACATACCACATTATTCACTGGTGTTGTAATTCCTGTGGTAATATAGCTGGACATGTGACTTACTTGTCTCTCTTGACATACATGTATACAATCTAAGCGACAAAATAAACGAAAGGTGGAAACTCATCATTATCTGTTTTGATACGTTTGTATATGTTATATGGAATAAGATATTATAGAAGCTTCCACAGCCATTGAGTCAATATACAAGCTTATTGCTTTCATTTGCAAACATGGGATGTTCAACAGATAAGTGACAAGATGCGAAACGGTAGTAATTAAAGTGTGTATTCACCTGATTTGTAAGTCGTTGTTATATTGACGTTGGACTACAGACCGAAACATATTCTATATGAAGCCTGCTGGGATATTATTGTCAGCTTGAATATCAGCAGTTATATATACTTTCTCAGACGTTTCTAGCAGCCAACGAAGGCGGTATATTCGCGTTAGATACACGTGCCATTTTACGAATATTGTGACAGAACATGTACTAGTAATCTTCTTTTGATCTGAACGTATATTTATTATGTACAAGTATTCGCAAGTACAAGTACTTCTAGCTCATACAACCCAGTAGACCCCGATAAACACACTTATGTAACGAATGTTTCATTACTGATACAAGTACTAATTACAATTACAAGTACTAATTACAATTACAAGTACTTGTATTAATAACTTGCTGTGGACTCACCAATATGCTCGTGTAACTGGCGGATATTCAAGATTGAAGTAATTAGCGACCATCAACTTGTAAATAAATGAACCGACTTGTACTGGGATTTACAGGACGGCAAATGACCAATCAACCAGCTAGAATGTAGTCTACGTAATGATACATGTTTTTTTTGTTGTTTTTTTTAAATTGGAGTTTAGAGTCGCTTCCAAGATGATTTCACTTATATCGCGACTTGTCAGTTTAGGACAGGAAACCCGCAACATCCGTAGCGCTGAATGTTGCAGTAAACCTGCGAGCACCGGCTG
>JAUTBT010038182.1:0-17645 GCA_032361225.1 Lepetodrilus schrolli
AGATAAACACGAGTAACAATGAAATAGTAGACATACATTATTAGATTGCTTAATTTACCGGGACCATTATACTAGTCGTTGCATCACGTGATTGCAAAATGAGGTCGGAGTTGATTTCCACTTATAACGTTTTACTCGAGTAGTGATTGCCGCTTGTAACGTTTCACTTGCATGGTAAGAGTAGACTAATACTAGTATATATTGTTACGTTTAATTAATTTTTAATAACATCGTTTAATTAAATTATTCATATCTTCTGTGTTGTGTTTTTCATTCATTAGTTTTAATTACATTGTACATTAATACGTCCGCTTCAATAAGTAAACTTAGGGCTTCATATGTCGTGCGGACTATCATTTTGTGCAAATTGCACGTATAGCATGTAATATAAGTCTGCGCGAAATATAAGTCTTTTACAGTATATATAATTTTCAGCAAACCTATTCTGGTAACGGAAACAAATTAATCAACTTTTGACTGGTTGGTCAAGACAAGTGAATCCAGGATTATTGAATTTGTATGCATTTAGTAGGCAAACGCCTCTTGCACTTCAGTATGTAAACATAATATTGACCTTCTTGTCGAGTTAGAAATTAACATGATTAGAATATGTGTACTCCACTGAACATATATCAAATTTGTAAACAATATGCAATTTTGACATGTCGGAAATTTCAATAAAACCATCTGTTTTATTTTTCATAGAATTTGGTGCAGGTAGGTTGTGCTTTTAGTGAAAGGTATTAAGATTAAGAACAAACTTACCATCTTTCTTGTAGAAGAGTATTTCCACCTGCTTCTCCTCAGAGCCCTGCAGTGCTTCTTTTATTTGGACAATGGCATAATGGCCAGTCAGGGGTCCATGTAAGAAATCACACAACGATGACTTCTGCATAACTTCCGCCCGGGAGTATCCAGTGAGCTCACAGAATCCATCGTTGCAAAATATGATAGGTACGGTTTCAACCTGAGCGTTGGCTATCACAAACTTTCGATCTGAAAATAAATATCATACAAATTGTATTTGCCATGATTATTGAATGCTGATTATAAAGGCAAGCTCTAGAAAATATATATGTATTAAATGGATGATGTATTTGATTATGTACAAATATATTAATAAAATCAATGTCTTTCATCTCCCTACATAACAACTATTATTTTGGTGCATTAAACGGGATTATTAAACTGGGTATACATAATATAGAATATCGGCAATGCAGAGATCCAACTGATGACCTCCATATTTGCTGACCTTCCTGCTGGTTATTAGTGGTATGCTACTGGGATAATGTGGTATTTGATTTGACACGAGTCCTGCTATTGACCATTAGGCAAACCAGAACATACATTAATAACTTTCACAACAGCAATGAAAATTGCCTTCATCCTCCAGAGGATGCACGTGCGTGTACAAGTTGAATAAAATCACATCTCCACAATAAATACGACATAAATGTATTTATTGATCATAAAACATGACATTGGTAACATTGACGCAAAGGCTTATCAATGCAATACTGAGCTGGATTGTAGAAATAATGCATTAAGTAAGCACTTGTACAAAGAGAGGTAAGGTTTGAGACACCAGTAATTGAAATCTGACTTGAAGTGGCTGAAGACGCTCTTGAAGTATTACAATTGTACAGGTATTCCTAGAACATCCATATTTATATTCACAAAGCAAATTGCAATCATATTTTTTTTAAAAGATGGAGCCTAGAGCCACTATGTCTAGTTATACCTAATACTGTATACCTTATACCATATCTAGTTACACCTTATCTAAACTCTGCCCTTAATGGTCTATAAGAAATCTATAAGAACAGAAATGCTGAGTACTTTGCATATATTCATCTTTCACACATTCACATGTTCTTGATTCTCATGCAACTGTAACCTTTCCATGGGTAATGAAAAAAGATAGCCTTGAGATCACTTCAGCTTCCAGCAGAGGTATCACAATATTTACAGTCACATTTCTAGGAATAGTCAGATTAGAAGAAATTCCTACCTACATCCGACCAAACATAATACAATGTCATGAAACGCTATGAATTTCTTGGTTAATGTGAGTTGTGTTTAGCTCTAGCATCGGCAAGCATCTGTTAGGAAATTGTGTGCTCGTCAATTAGTAGAAGGCATGACACCAAGTGCTATCATCATGTGGTATGGACATTTGTTTTGGTAAACTGACATTTGGAAAAAAGACAAAGGTGAGAATCTTGCTGACATCTGGTAATGGTTTATTCATGGAGAGGCTGACCCAACCCAATGCAAATATACACTAGGTGTCTTTGTACTTCATTTGAGGGCTAATTTCTGCCAACTGGTGTCTTCAACTGTGAAGATAGTACTGGCTGATTAATTCACTGCTAATTTGGCATAGTGTTCTGTAAGTGGCAGTGTATGTTTATAATTAGGTCAAGTAGTCTAGACATACATGCATAATATCAATTTGCGTGAAATAGAAAATACAGGATTTTTTAAAACATATTTTGATATGTGAAACACAGATAGATATGTTAATATTTAGCAATTTGATGGACTTTGAAATAAGAAAGAAAAATAGTATTAAAACAAAGTGATATATCCACTTTATTAATGAAATGTTCATTTGTATAAACACTGTCTACTGTGTGTGGGTACAAAGCAAGCAGTATTTTATAAATCATGAGCCTGATTCTTAATAGTTAGAGTTTGTCTGATACACTATTTCAGCCGGTTGCTAAGCAAGATTGCCTCACATGAAAAGCAGGTACTGAAAAAGTATCCCAACCCTCAACCATAGGTGAAGCCAGCCAATCAAGATGGCATCAGTAATGGCCCCCACTACAATTCCATGTTACCTGGCTTCCAATCCTAATACAAGCATGGGGCCCTGACAGCCTGCTGTGTTAATGAGTAGATAGGACGACAGTGCTGTACTGCCTTTAATTTAATTTGGCAAGAGATCATTATCATGCAGAAGTCTAGGGGCGTTAATAATGAATCTAACTTTAGATATGCTTAAATTGGACATGGTTATAAAATACTTGCATGTGAAAGAGAGAGTATGATTAAAGGGGTGCTTGTGTCGTCATGACAATGGCAGCTACTGGAAGCATAGGGTGATGATTTAAATACATTATTCAACCAAAACACCCAATGTGAAAAACGAATTAAACTTTCATTCATATCTGTCCTATATTGTACAGCATAACGGCACAATTTAATTTTAACATGTCTTCCATTTCAGAATGCAAATGAAGGTAACAGTAACACAAAACAATATAGGATATAGAGAGTATATAGGACTTAGATTTACCAGCATGTTTGCTACTGCCAACTGATAAGATAAATGCTCTGAACGATTCATAATCATTCAGAAAATAGTACTTGATTGAAATGTATCATTGCCAGCAACTAATTATTTATATATACTTCAATGAACAAGTTATATAAAATAAAACTGGCCAATCCAAAAGTATCGTGATTGACCGAACATATCCAGCTGGACCAGGAGATGAAGTATACCTATGGTTACTAGGCTATAGTTTATTACAATAGTATAGCCTAGTCAGCTTCATGACCACCTGTGAATGTGATACCAGACAATAAACATGATTCCTTCATCAATAATGTTAGTGTATCATGATAGTAAAATTATGCTAGCCTGATACCATATCGTTACATCAGAAAAGGATTGAACACTTCTACAACTTAAAATCTTGATGAAATAATTAATTATAATTTGCTTGCTTCACTTATAAAGGACATTTATGAAAATTGGGATTGTGTTTGCAGGTTCATTCTTGCTGTTTAGATCCATCTTATTATATATATTAATACATTAACTTAAACAACATACACAGCTACAGATGTGTTTGTGTACTGGCATTGTTTACATAAAGTGTATCATGTGTTGCTATGGGAACTACATTAATTCCATGTTTATATTACCATCAGAAAAGTCATTGCAACAGTTGTAAGATCAGGACTGATTGAAATAATTAAAAACATAATCTGATCAGAGTAGATACAATTATAAAAGTATATTTTGATCGCATGCTTTGAACTCAGATGTATCTATTTTGCATCTGACTTCATGTTTATTTGCATAATGTCATGCATAGTTGATACAATATGAACTGATTATATTTGGACAATGCTAAAGCTCATGGTTTGTTACTACATATATTATTAGCATGGAATATAACAACATATCACTGGTGTAGGACATTGTTGACACAGGGAATGGCCAAGCCTGCACAGTGCTGCCATGACATCAGGGTGCATCAAGGTGAAATATCTAACGGCACCTGTTCAGCATACCCACAGAACCTGCTTAAACAACTTGGTTAATCAATAATTTTATATGTTTGTTTGCTTTGCCTCTGGCAGCTGAGACTAACTATATTTACTAATCTATTTTAGCATCCAATTACAATGAAGGCAGGAACACTTATGTCTATATAAGCAGCAAACCCAAAACACTAATGACATTTTCACAAAATGTACCAGGCCATTAGTCCTAAACCCGTAAACATGATTATATTACACATGATTCCTTAATATCAATGGTAACGCTATATTTGAGTGCAACTTGTTGTTACCAGATATTTTGAAAACATATTACATAGGTTTGAAATAGGCTGAACATGAATTTAGATGCAAAATGTGAGATAAATAATTGGTGCTGATAGAATGGCAATTCCATGTAACATGAAATACAAATTAATGTTGGAGAAGATATGGATACATTGTAGACATGTCAGGCAGTTAGCTTCTGTTGTCAAGGGGGGATTCTGCAGGTGTGTGTGTGTGTGTGTGTGTGTGTGTGTATGTGTGTGTTGTGTGTGTGTATTTGTGTGTGTATGTGGGGGGGGGGTGTGTGTATGTATTTGTGTGTGTGTATATATTTGTGTGTGTGTGTGGGGGGGATGTGTGTATGTGTATTTGTGTGTGTGTATGTGTGTGTATTTGTGTGTGTTGTGTGTGTGTGTATTTGTGTATGTGTATTTGTGTGTATGTGTGTGTGTGTGTTTGTACAATATTTCATTCTGCTCAAAGCCTGTCAGGAAGGACAACTCTGCTCAGTGTTTATAATGGAAGGACAACTCTGCACAGTGTTTATAATGGAAGGACAACTCTGCACAGTTACGGCAATACGTGCATGCCAAGGCTGGTGCAGACAGACCAATGGTTACAATTGAATACATGTTCTCTGTATGGTCAGGCACCCCATTCTTGTCTCCACTGTAGAAACGATCCTGTTCTGGCCAAATTCAAGTTCATAATTTTACTGAATAATTCAACCACTGGGCTATATCACCCAATATATCATTGAATTCATCCAAAGATATCATGTCAGGATTTCACCCATTCAAACGTATTGTAAATCTAGTAGAAACGTAATTTAATTAGTTGAATTATTGAATATCCACATAGCATGTCATCATAGATGGTTCCAAATATTCTAGACAGCTTCCATTATCTGCATGTCTAGACATTACTGAACTCCCCAAAAAGGATATTTATACATACCTTACTTAATTTAATTACTATCAAACATGATCAAAAGCTGGAGGCTAGTCATTTTGAGAGTGGGAGCATCAGGCTAGGCAATCATCATCAGTGGTGCGACTAGCGAATGGCAGAAACAATGCATGCACTTTACTTCTGTGATTACAGCTATCTCACTGCACCTCAGAGCCAGCTGCACACTAATGCACTGCTCTAGTTATAATGACAATGCAGTGATTCACAGAAAGATCTATGGGATGTAGATTTGCTGCGTTACAATTGTCAACTGAGACAGGGTTAATACATGTATGATGAAATTGCCAAAAAATATATAATTGTCTGAAATGGTTTCCAAACATATGTGCATGGATACAAAATTGAGAGAGAAAATGTCATCGATTGCACAGGGATGATATTTGCTTGGTTAAAATTGATAAAGATGTATTGGTATTAATTACACTTTAGAAAGAAACTTGGTTTCGGGTATAAAACATGTTTTATTAATTTATCTGATGACAATATTAAATATAGGAAATGCATTTTTTTCTATTGGCAAACATTTTTAACCCTTTCTATTTCAAACTGATGAATCAGCTTCTTAAAGTATGCCCACATTGGCAAAACAATTGACAATTCAATGAAATATTGAGAATAAAATAATAATGATATGCTGTTGAGTGTTGTATGATATGCTGAGGAGAACCACATGCGGGTAACTGCGAATAACATAGTGCAGTTACCCGCATCCAAGATGGCGTAGTGCAGTTACTGCATCCAAGTTACTGCATCCAAGATGGCCTAGTGCAGTTACTAGCATCCAAGATGGCTTAGTGCTCAAATTGAGAGTATTTGTCGATGTGATTTTTCTCATTTACAAGTTATTTTTCATGTGTCCATTTACCTAAACTTCAAGATATATATAAAATATGCATTTTTGAATCGTACAGTTTTTGAAAAAAGCAATTTGGAATGAGATATCGAGCATAGAAAATTGTGTGTGAAGCGGGTAACTGCAAAGCGATAATGCAGGTAACTGAACACTCAGTTTCAACTGAGATATGAGTAACTGCACGCCAACTATACACACGCATATTTTTCTACTATTTATCGTCTATGGCCATACTACAGTGAACACATGAGTTCTCGTCTGATCACCGAAGTTAAGCAAAATTGGACAGTAATCAAACATTGCTTAATTTTGTTTCATAGACAACATATTTGTAAATTTAATGCAATCTTGGGAGTAACGGTAAATAGATATATAAAAATAACCATTAAACCTGAGAATTCACATCGGTCATTTGTTGCTTCCACCACCTTGGATGTGCGTAACTGCTCCCCTGTGTAGACATTCTTTGTTCTCAAATAGATTTTTGTATTTTGTCAAAATTATTGGGAAAAAAACCAAACATACTTGTCCAGTCACAGTGCTAGAGTGTCCATCCTGTACACTGAGGTTACTACATATGTGACACTGGTATTAATACCAAGGAAAGATCATTCTGACATATATTTCCTACTATGATTCTTGATCATTCAATCATGAGTACAACCAGCAGTGAATGTGCAGCAATGAATGAAGCAGTGAATGAAGCAGACATGTGTGGAGTTGTGCCGCTCAAAACATCATCCAAACTGCCAGTCATGTCGACAACCGATCACATTTTAGGAGTTCCCAGATGGCAATTACTGCACTCGACTCTGTAGCCTTTCAGCAGGGGCAGTCCAGTTCCAGCAAATAGAGGCTGGTATCATTGGCCCTATGGTTCAGCAACTATCAGAGACTGACCAGTATATAAACTACCATTGAGCCAAAGTGGCATGTACTGGTTGGAATATTGCAAGGAAAGTCACCACTAGAAAGTTCAAGCTAGATGCACCCACTAATGAGAAAGTGAGATGAGAGATGGAAATGAGATTGGTAAAGCTGAGACTTTTAGAGAACCATGACAGTGAGTGAGAGGTGTTATTTCTGCTGTGTGTGTGTGTGTGTGTGTGTGTGTGTGTGTAAGGGGGGGGGATTACTCTGCACAATAGCTAACATGGATTGCCAGGTCAAGGTCTATGGGGGCCATTTACAGAAATACGGCCCAGATTACTAACATTGAAAGGGTGAAGAAACACATTGATTGCTGTATGTATGACATATGTCTGTAAATCCCTGGAGTAGGGACATTTTGTTTGGCCTACACAGAAGTTCAATAGGTAAATGAAGGCTTTTCACCAATGTCGATATGTTGCCAGATCTGTAACCATTACATCAGACTGAAACCTTGAAAATGTCACATGTTGTTTGCTATGGTAAAATCTCTTCTCTGAAATTTCAAGGATACACATAGCTTTCGATGATTTAGAAATCTCATAATAAATGTCCATATTTAATTTTTCTTTGAATTGGGGTTTAGAGCCACTTTCAAGATTCTTTCACATGTCATGGCTTGCCACTTTAAGGCAGGAGGAAACCTGTGACATCTGTAGCACTGAATGTTGCAGTAAACCTGCAAGCACTGGCAGGTACTGATGACCAAGGATGATAGATGCATTGCCACAGTACAGGGCATCATATCATGATCACATCAGAAAGGTAATTTTCATGAACATTGATGCCATTGCACTTCCACCCACCCAAATTTCCATATTACAACTATTTCCTAAAATGACCAATATGGTCCGTGGAAATATATTGGTAATTTTATAATCAAACACAATTCCTAAAAATGTAATCTCGTGATCAATGGCAAGTTATTTACTGAACATTTTAGAATACTTTACAGTCCTTTTGCCACTGTATTGAAAGAATGTTAACTATTTCCAATTTTAAATGTTAACAAACAAAAATCATAATTAATGCTATTATTCTAGTCTATATGAATTCACAGTAGTCAACTGGTCAACCCAAATAATAGGTACATTTTAGAGACATGAAATTATTAATAAAATGTTGTCGAATATCCATGTATATAACATTGCAAGAGATCACAAATCTAGAGGTAGCCAGTCTGCCTAATAACTTATCCTAGCCCAGCCATCGTGTAGCGACTCTTGAGCAAAGTGCTTCGATCGACACTTCTCCAGTCCACCCAACTGCAAATGGGTACCTGGTATGATGAGATGGAATTGTGAATGTAAAACATTCTAGCACCTTCTGGGGTTGTATACTCCCCAGGGAGTTGAGAAGGTAAAATGAGTGCACACTGATCCATTGAATGGGGTAATAATATAGGACCATGAGCAAGCTTTTGAGTATGGATATGGTGCAATATTAATATGCACATTATTATTATTATTATTATAAAATGTGGAGATACATAATGTTTCAAATTACAAATAGTCACAGAAAACACAGTGGAGTGACTGCCTCGTGCAAGTTTCAATGTCAGACACACAAAGGGACACACTTTATTTCATAGCTAAATCACATTGCATCAACACTGAGCAGGAAAATAACATGTCTGGAATCAGCTGCACATGCAGAAGGAAGTTTTTTTGAATTTCTACCACATCTTATAAATAAAATGTATTAGTTGTTACAGCGTTACATCACTCCACTGGAGTATTAACTAACTGGTTCCAGCGATGCAGCAGAAAAGCGTGTTTTTCCACCAGTTTCAACCGTATTTTTTAAAACAAAATGTGTGCTAGCGTTACAACTTGCATCACTCTGCCCTGAAGAAGTAAATGCCCGCTGGCAGATGTGCAGTACTCTTTATGCCAAGTGTGATAAACATCAATGGCTATTATCCTGATAAGGAAGACCAACAACCACTGTAATTTGTCTTATCTGGTTAAGGGAACAGTAACTCCATTTCAAATTTGATCAAGCCCTTGCCAGACGTCTGTGACACGAAGTAAGACACAGTAATAGAGTCAGGGGGAGAGAGAGCAACAAAAGAGCAACAAAACTGTTAAGAGAGTATTGAGGATGTCTGGTAGTGGATTTACATCGATGTGGTCTATAGGAACAAGCAGACATTGAGGATTTACCCGCCTGCAACCATACTCTTCAACTGACACAACCTACAGAATTTCAAAGTTTTATTGAAAAGACCGATGGTGGATACAATCAGAACGGCCTGATGGACAAATTACATCAAATCAATTTCTCTGTTTTCTTTCTTGGTCACCTCTTTCCGAATGGTGGCCATTTATTCCTGGAGGTAAATGGCAGTCCATCCACTTCAAACATACTTGTGGATAAATGACGTCCTGTAGTTGTAGAGATCTGCTCCTACATAAACAATCTTTTCACCAAACACATTTCCCTCCAAATGGCATTTTTCTACTCACACTGGCAGCGGCTTGAGACTGAAGGGTAGTCAAATTCAAACATTTAAGGACCAGCCCACCCGATGTTTGAAGAAGCATCTGTAGTAATCACAGTTTAGGTCCAACAAAAGACAAACATCGACCACAGAAAGCAGGCTTGTACCAAGCAAGAACACCAAATTCTGAAGGTGGTTTCGTAAATTCTGCACCACAGCTCATACCAAGATTAGCCAGGACATTGTTGAAAGCAGGATTCGTCCTAACATTAGAGATTATCTGGTGAAAGTCGGGAGATTACGGGCAGACATTTGGCCAGGATGGACAGGAAACAATCCATTAGAGTCTTTGCACCAGAGGTACCGCGGCCAATATTTATGTTTTCCGAATGGTCACGTTACGATGAAGCCTATACATGGTGACCCAGAGACGGTACTAATGGAGTGTGTCTAATACTGTAGTACTATCGACCTAGTGATGTCAGTACAACTCTTCAGACACATTGCAGGAAGCCAGAAGACAATGCAATGGCACACCTACATGACCTCAATGGTGCTGTTGAGAAAGCTAATTGAGATTGACATGTAATATAGTTTTGTAAAGGACATAAATACAATATGCTTAATAGTTTTGCTTTGCTGATTAACTAAATAAAATATATTTCTTTTCACGGTAAAAGGATTTTCTTAACAGGCCTAATGGCCTTTAAAGTAAACTATTAAGATATATGACCATGCATTTTCTAATGTATTTGAAATGAAATACCTGTTTTTATGTTTGAATTGCAAAGGTATTTGTCTTTCATTCTGTAGTATGATTGATACATACTTTATGTATAGCAGAGTGTTACAATCATCATGGCACTACAATCATTCTGTGGAATATGACCATGATAGAAGCACATGGATATTTACAGGAGTGTGGCCTTAGTGGCCTACTGACCCTGATTCCTGATTACATATTGATGGACTCTGGTAGCAGATCTAATGGTAAGCCATATATTGATTGACATCATGTACAAATAAGCTAACTTATATAGTACTTAAATAATATTTATCTGTGACCATGACCCAGATATAAGTGAACTATTTCCTAGAATAAATTTTGTGGTGCCTCAATATTGGTACAGTTATAACACAATATTGACAGTTGTAGCACAATGACTACCTAGTGGTAACATTTATTCTCTGATGTTTTACTTCAATCTAGCTCTTAATTCTCACTGAATGAATATTTCCTTAGAGTCTGAAGGAAAAGCAATAGGCAAATATCTTGAAATCCTTGGTACAAATTATGGTATCATACAAATATTTTGAAAAATCATTGGTAGTGTTTTCACTCACTCAAAGTAAAGACACAAATGAATATGAATCATCAGTATTCTCTCCCTGACGTGGAACCTCTATACTAATAACTGATAATCTCTCTGTGTGTGTGTGTGTGTGTGTGCGTGTGTGTGTGTGTGTGTGTCTCCTTTAGCCACAGAGAGAGAGAGAGCGAGAGAGAGAGATAGAGAGAGATAGAAGAGAAAGAAAGAGAGAGAAAGAAAGAGAGTATGCATGTGTGTGTGTGTGGTGTGTGTGTGTGAATGTGTGTGTGTGTCTCCTTTAGCCACAGAGAGAGATAGAAGAAAGAGATGTGTGAGAGAAAGAAAGAGAGCATGTGTGTGTGGTGTGTGTGTGTGTGTGTCTCCTTTAGCCACAGAGAGAGATAGAAGAAAGAGATGTGAGAGAAAGAAAGAGAGCATGTTTGTGTGGTGTGGTGTGGTGTGGGTGTGGGTGTGGGTGTGGGTGTGTGTGTGTGTTGCTGTTACTCTCTGACAAGCCTTCAAATAAGCAGTGCCATTTATTCCATTCCATCACAATACGTTTATTTCAAGCAAGGATTGCTGGACACAATATCTAAAGTGTTCTGGACTACAACACATAATTGCACTAAATAAGCAGAGTATCTTGAACAGAATGACAGTCTAACAACAGCAATGACATTGCTTTACTGTTGAGCAATTCTATCATTCTAAATAATTCCAAGAATAAAGTGTACTCTGTATATATATATATATATATTTTAGAAGTAATGTTACAACCAAAGTCTAAGTAACTAGGTATGGGTAGCTCATGTTGGTATCCACTTAATGCATTAATTCTCTAACCAAAATTACAGTATACTACTAGCATTAAGCCAACACATTTAACTGATTCCTTTAAAATGAAGCTGTACAACATCAAACATAATGGAAGACCAATATTGCTTTTGTACAGGGAGTTAATTATGGAGATGTTTTATCTATTGTTTCATCTATTGCTTCATCTATTGGTAACAAGAACTGGAATGTGTTATACTTTCAGTGTTAGTCAAGCTTGGAATAAGTGTAAAATTGAATTTAGTTGAGGCTGAAGTCATATACGCAACATCCACAATATTTTAAAACTATGGATGGCTCCCTCGGTGTGTTGTTATATGTATCACATTTCCAATGCATTGCCATATTTAAATTTTAAAAAGGTGCCCTATGATGCCCCATTGCCCTATGATGAGGGTTATGGTTCCATCTTCTATAACATACAATTTAGTTTCAACCATGACTATAAAACTACATTATGTAATGCTGACATTGAATGATGTCTCAAATTTCACTTGGTCTTAAAGTTCATGATATCAAATGAATGAAACTGAAATATCTATTCCGAAATCTTGTTCGACAATGAAATTAATAAAATTCAGAAATTAATTTTTATTTTAAATTGTTTGTCATTTTCTCTATTCCCTGTCGACTGCTCAAGTCACTTCCTGAAAACTAATATTTGTATCTCCAAAGGTTAATCTCACGTAGTACCGCTAACTTTCTAACATATCGTTTTTTTTATTGTAAACATGTTCCAGCAGTACCATGTTTCAAGGTATATCGTTCAAGTGGAACAAATCACCAGGAGGGAACATACAAACTCTTATACTGTAGCTCAAATCAATTGGTTCAAGCAATTTCCCAGCCCGATACCAATCTATATCCTGCTTTGAATTAACACATGACATACCTTAGCCAATCAATAAGCTTCTAGTAGCTTCAATAAATAATATGGCTGACAACCTACCAATCAGAACTCAGACTAATGTACTCTGAGACTACTTTCCCCACAACTTATCAAGTTTGAGTCTGACAGGTGGTATGGGATGGCCTAATGAACTAAATGTGACTGGCAACTTGCACAGCATTTTTTTTATTTGATTTTGGACAGGACAAGCCTGGGTATTGACAGAGGAGAAACAGTGAGACCATGCTCCTGGAGAGCTAACAAGATGATGCATGTGGTTTCCTTTCAAAACTATCATGTCCAACCACTCTGGAATAGAACTCAACTCATACTATCCTCCTACCTGCTCATCACATACATCAACTCATGCACTGGCATAACCTATCATAAAGTTCTAGAGGTCAACAGGACTGGGGAATGTCGTTAATAAGGTTCAATTCCAATTATAGCATTCTTAATAGAATACATGGTCATAGGCAATCTCTCTTGCTACTGTTCAATAGATCTATGAGATTAATGTCAAAATAATAGTCTCACCATACAAGAGTTCAACTTATTTTGAGGAATGTGTATTATGCAACATCTAATCTAACCAAAACCATTTCTGAAATTGTATATGTAATTCCTCTACAATAGAAAGCAGGATAGGCTTTCAGTAAATATTGAACTTGATCTAATAACCAAATTGATCTGATAAACAGTATATATGATTAAGTGAAATCTCACATATTATTGGATGTTCCAAGATATTAAGTCCTGGGTCATATTAGCCTGGTCAGCTACCAGCACAGTATTGCTAGGAGTAGAGAAGAAATCTAATGTGGTTTGACAGGTTACACCTCAAGGGACTCCATTCTCTGCAATGTTGCCTTCCATCCTTCAGATCTCACAAGACCTGTCAGTAGGAACTAGCATACCTAGCAAATACAGAACCAAATCCTGTACACAGATACACCTGGCTGGAAGCAAAATGCATTGCCAGAACACATCACAGAACACTCTGACAGAACACCTTGCCAGGTAAAGGTTACCACTCATTGGTATCGGCTACACGATAGTCTGACCAAGTGAATTGACCATGCATGTGAGACTTCTACTGGTTTCGGTCAGAGGGTTTACACCTTTTGCCAAGTTGGTAGAGTGTTGGAGTTACAATCCAATCAGGCTTGAATCCCAGGATAAACATATAGTCCTATGCAATGCATGAAGAATGGTACACTCATTCTGTAAACATGATAACAAATTGACAGACCTTCATCAAAGGTATACTATCAGTCTACAGGAAATGGAATCCTATTATGATTGGCTCTGTTTGACATTGCCTCATCCTCCAATCAGAATAGTTCTCACTGCTTCAAAGAGTCTGCTTTGTTTTATCTTATGGTCACTTGCCAACCTTCTTCCTGCTGGAGGCCACTGGCAACTGTAGATGTCCTGTAAAGCAGTCCTGGGTATAATACAGCTGGGAGCAGACTTACTAACTGTATACAGTGGACAGTATAAACGCTTGTGTGTGTCTCGGGTTACATGGACTTCCTAGATACAGCCTACATTTCATGTAACACAGGACCGTATAATAAAAGGTTAATTAATTAAAAATAGGTCATTTCTGATTAATCCATTAGAAAGTAATATTATGAGAAGAAATAGAAGAATATATCAGATTGTGCCGCTGTATGATTGTCACGAAGTTTCACATTAATGAAGTGTCTTTTTAATGTTTCATAACTTTATATCTAGCTTCTGTACCTCAGAAACTATTGATTTAAAGACAGCAATATGCTGAATTATGTCTTCAAAACAAAATTCATCTTGCTGTCATTTCTTTCCGGATAAGAAAGTATAGCAGCTATAAGAGACTAAATCCTCCAATATACTAGCCATGGAAATCACCTTAGTCTGACAGAGTATATCCCACACACCAGCTATGATAAAATACAGGGGATAAATATAATACTTATTTATTTACTGAGTGTCAAACTGTCTGGTGGCCTTCTTGAGGCGAAGAACTCCTATGGAGGTCTACAGAATATCAACTAATGAAGAAAATGATATATCCCAAATGTTTGGAAAGCAATGTTAGCATGGGGTTTCAGAGAGATTTTCTCCACAGCTAAGGTTGAGATAATATGGCAGGTTGTATTGTGACAATTAGTGTCATATTCATAGGTAGTGTTTTGTATAAACAAAATAATAATTGCAGCAAATATCATCTCTATACAAAGGACAATAAATAACACATATTGTACATAAATTTAAATGTTGCATTATAAATGAAGCAGAAAACATAATATATAGAAATAACATTCATCAAAGGATGCCAACGACAACATTAGTGCAGTGTACTAATTCTGTATTTACTACTTTTGGTATGCTATGAAATATAGCACTTTATTGAAAAGCTACAAGGCAGACATAAAACCAACTAATCTTCAATGTTTTGCTAGAGGACTGTTGAACTCTGACCCAGGAGTGAGTGGCCAAATGGTAGTGGAAGGGGAGGGGGCATGGCCCAATGCAGTCCAATGCAGTCCAGTATGTTCACAGTAGCACTACCCTGTGATTACTTCTGGGCCATGGACAGCAGAGAGGAAGGGAATTCAGTAATGAAAGCTTGGTTTCCATAAAGTAACTTGTACAATGGATGCCTCATATATCAGCGTTATCCATCCACCAGCCTCAGATCCAGTCCAGGACAGTGGCTGTAATTTATTGCCAGGTTCTGACTTCCACAGACATGATAAGCATACATGATGGCATGGGATAAATACAAGGGGATCACTTGAAGTGGCAATTTTTTTATGGACTTGTTCCTCATATTGATTGAATGGATAATTTTTTTAGTGTTCCGTGACCATATTGATTGCATGGGATATATCTGACTGATTCCAAGTAATTAAAACAAATGGGATCAATAGTTCAAGGCTACTTTTGAGATTAGTGATGATTTCATGATTTCTTTCCTTAACATGTTCATTACAGCAATTGAATTGTAGTTTATTTTTACTGATTCTAAAGAATGATCACATGATGGTCTCCAGAGTTCAAGGTAATATATGTCTGGGGTCAGCAGTCTTCTGAGACACCACAGACTTGAGGCAGAACCCAGAGCAGCGTGCTAGATTACCATTATTATATAAATTTTATTGACAGCAGTGTTTACAACAGCATGATGTGGGTATCAGCTAGACATCTGTGGGTAGGAGGTAAGATTCTCAACTATCCGTGATATTAGCTGCTAGATTCTCCCCATTTTGAAACAGCATACACATTGTCTAAGAATAGATGCAGTTGTTGAAACAAAACTGTTTAATAAACAAGTGTATAATTGTATGACACTCCAGACAGAGTCAGACTTGCTATTTGTCTGCCAAATCTGATTCTATCATCTATTGCCAAGACAAAACAATAGCAATACCTTTCTCTATCCATATATATATCTCTCATTGTTTTATGACATAATGCCTATGTAAGTATATATAGCCACGTAAACATCCCATAGTATTAGTTTGCCTTATATATTAACTATTAACCTTTATATGTTAACTTAAGTAAATACAGTGAAGATCATGTTCAGGCTATTCAGACCTCTGTCTCTGTGTGCAATGGAAGGATGTGAAACACCTATGATTCATATGCGAAAGGTAATCCCATGTAGGGATCATGGTGTTCCTTAACATTCTGTTACAGGACTTACCGAAGCAAGTGTAGAATAAGCCACAAAAGTTATTATGATAACCTTTATTTGAACTGCTTCTATTGACATTCAATCTTTTATCATGAATGCTTAAATAGAGAAAATTTGTTAATTTTAATGCAGAAATTCTAGTCAAGATTTCTTCATAAAGAGATTACATGTTGATTTTCTGACAGTCCTCGGAAACCTGATTTTGGCATGTTGACAGTCAATAGTGGGAGGAGTGAATGAGAGAGAAAAAGAGATCTGGTATCACTGCCTGGCAAGTACAGGAGAATGCATTGATTCTTTGGAAATTATCACGGTATTACACAAGTCCAAACTTGCAGAATATCTGGTCCCCGACGACTGGAGATTAATAGAATCCACATAATAACTCATGAAGGCATATTTGTTCATCTCATTAACTCTACAATGCTAGAAGTGATTATTGCAAAATATAGCAATATTGTTTTCAATTACTTGAATGGTGTATGATGACCTAGGAGTCAGACAATGCCATCAGTGTACCTGGCTAACATTGGACTGTGGTACTTAATGCAATACCAGTGTCAGAGCCAATGTAAATATTCAAGTTTCTACAAGTAAAACAGCACCCTTCATTGCCAATCCTGATCAGTGGATAGCTAAGTTCTGTACTGACTGTGCAAATATTATTTCTACTAATGAACAGGAGAAAACACCCATGTAATTAATTGATTATATTGGCTGAAATTTGAGCAAATAAATCAGATCTTGAGGTTGAAATTATATTTGAATATAAAAAGTTTACAAAATATTTTACAGAAATTGCATGATGGTTGAATATTCAGGAATAAAATTTAGTTAATTAATAACATAATTACATCACGTTGAAATCCACCAAAGAAAATGGTGCCGATTCAATCTGAATGACATGGCTGGAATTTTACCAGACTAATCATATTCAATATATGTTATCAAGTAAAAATATATTATCAAACTAATCATATTCGAAATATGTTATCAAGTAAAAATATATTATCAGACTAATCATATTCGAAATATGTTATCAAGTAAAAATATATTACCAGACTAAACATATTCAATATCTGTTATCAAGTAAAAATATATTATCAGACTAATCATATTCGAAATATGTTATCAAGTAAAAATATATTACCAGACTA
>JAUTBT010038193.1:0-17637 GCA_032361225.1 Lepetodrilus schrolli
TAAAGACAAACCCCCCCCCCCCCCCGCCCCACCCCCAACCTTCCAACCTCCACAATGCCAATACCTTTGTTGAAAATTTAATTTACAAAACAAAAAAGAAAAGTGCGTTATTTTATGTTGCTGTGGGATTATTTCACCCATATACACAACAATAATTTTATTTATTTAAATAAATCAAATAAGATAAATAAAAATGATTAATATTGTGGTCATACCTTTGTAATTATGTGATCAAACACTTGATGGTTCTTGCACACAGCAAACACATAAGAACATCAATGATGAAGAACTAATGGCTTCTATGCATGTATTAACAAATTGTATCCCTTATGACATGGAACAAATTCCCAAATGTAATTTTAGGACAAAATATAAGATCCAGTCTTCCCAACAAAACACAGATATGTCTGTCTATCAATGACCACAAAATGTAACATTGAACAAAATCACCACATTCTTTAATACATGTACTTTTAAATTGACCTTGCATTATTGTATTTTCATTGAAATTATTATTATTATTACTATTATTATTATTATTGTTATTTATCCAACACTGTGACATATTAAAACTTTGTATTATTACAGTTACATTTATTTATCATCTACAAATTGTCCTTAACACCGACAGGAAACTCCAGTGGAATTCAACATGCAGGGGAGACAATCCTGACAAATAGGATCATCCAATAGATTGTCATTCACGATTCATTTTTTGATGGAATGGGATAACAACCAACAAGAAATAATAACAAGTAATACTGAAAACAATAAACTCCAGATATGATGGAATTAATATACAAGTACTGTACTATGAAAATCATTCACCCTCTCCCTGCTAGATTAATCACGTTATCCTACTCATTGGGTTGCTTCTAGCATGAAGTGGGTTAATAATAGCAAGCAACATCACTAGAGGTGTGTGAGATTTATCATATTCTATAAGAAGAAGAGTTATCTTCCAACTGTTCATATTAATTACGGTCTTCTCTTCCAGGAAGAACTTCTGTATCTTCCAGATATCGAGTGGAAGACTGTGACTTTCTCTTCCAGACGAGTCTTCCTTTATATATTTTTTGTTTTGTTGCTCTGAATGTTGCAGTAAACCTGCGAGCACCGGCTGGGCGAGTGAGTGAGTGAATTTTTGTTTTACGCCACAGCGGGAATCTTTCACCCATACGTGACGGAGCACCAGCTGGTACTGACAGTGAGTCGCTGAATTATGGTTTTACGTCACAGCGAGAATCTTTCACCCATTCGCGACAAAAGTACTGACAGACCAAGGATGATAACTGCATTGCCACAATACAGACAGCACATCCCATCATGATCGCATCATCAATGTAACCTCCGCGAACATTGATGCCGGGCTTCCGGGGCATTTGGCTCTGAAGGCTGTCCCTTATCGGATGAAGGCAAATCGCACACACCTCTGGTATATAATCTCAAACTTGGTGGAACAAACTCATAATTTTGTTGAAACCAGCAGAGTATTAGTTTAAAGGGTATCGTTTCACGACACCCCTCGTATCCACTAACAGACCACATCATTCTCGTATCTATTTATCTTGCTTATAGCTACTAGTGCTACGGTCTCCTAGAGGATAGGCGAGTGATGTGAAATGATACCATGGCCTATGTCTTGAAATGACATCAACCGCTATTGGCACCAGGCCTATAGGAATGACCCTATTGTGAAATGCAGGCCTGGTCTTGAGCAGACCAATCACATCTCGAGAGGCGATATTATGTGCGACGTATTCGGCTGCTGTTCACAATCATACAGGAAAGTATCACAGATAAGAGTTTGAGCACAGCAGAGTGAAGGAATGGATCGACTGAATTCACACTTTTTCACATGGCGTCAAAATGGAATTTGTGAGCTTCTTGCAATTTTTCCTTTTTATCTTCAGCCTGAAAAACATCAAATTATCCACATTAAATACCACAGATTCATAGCGTATTTCTTATTTTTAATTTAAAAAATAAACCCTAAAATTAAAAAAAAAAATTACTGACTCACTCTTGAATAGTTTTCGAAAACAGCCAACAGCTATATTATTTTTATTTAATAAAAGGTTTACCTACATCCATATAAGGCAATATTCTTGTGGCTAGTCTGGACAGAGTTATATACCCTTTTTCACAATGAAGGATGCAGAGTTACCTACCCTTTCTTTCCAGTGAAGAATGCCAATGATACCAGCGATAAAGCCACACGTTCCTAGTAGTGCAGCTCCCGTCATTAACACCAGACGACTGGGCGTCACAAACAATTTATTAACCCAACTGCAATGAAGAAAATCATTATCAAGCCAAAGGTTTTTACAGTGAAGCAGAATAATGAAAATTCACTTCATCTTGTTGATAGGTAATTAAAATGAACAGATTTCATATTAAACCTGACAGTGTGTCAAATATATGACATTGTTAAAATGTCATGTTTATTCATGTAAAAATTTAACATCCAATTAATACATTTCTTATGGTTTGCAATCTATGAATACCCAATACAAGGGCTCAACAGTAAGGATTGTCCATCATGTAAGCCATGTTTATGGTGAGACTGAGTGAATTATTGTTTTACATCACAGCGGGAATCCTTCACCGATATGAGACGATGAGAGTTGAGAGAAAACATAAACTAGTAAATACGAGACCACTCACAATGATGGCTGATGAGGTGGGTATGGAATGATGACCAGCTGAGAGTTTGGAATTATTTGTGTCCATTCTCGGTATCGGGCAGACTGCAAATAAAACATCAACAGAATCCTTAATAATAATAATATATTTATATAGCGCTGAGTTCCAGCTAGTCTGCTACACAGGTGCTTATGATAATTTGAAGAAAAGATGAAAATTATCCTATATTAATACATTTCCTCCAAATAGAGTGAACACATTTAGCATTGACATAACTTGGTGAGAAACTGAGAATGTGAACATTAAAATTTCATAAGATTTGGTTACATAAGCTATTAGCTTGCTTACCAGTCCTCCTTCATTATACATTTATTTTATAGAATCTCCACCGATTGTCTTTTGATATCAATGTTATCCTACTCATTTAAACGAAATACTTTCTTATATATATACTAACCATGCCCATAGGAGCTTGTATTCCCACCTCTAATTTCTCCACAAAGTTTGGCATTTGTCCAAGACCAAAGTGTACAAAGGGAAGTTGAAGAGAAAAGTATGCTGACTGAGTCAGCTGAGAGGCTGTAATGCAGACACATGTTCAGCTTATTGAAAGTGCACAACACAGCACTCTTGTCACGTCAGTCAGGAGCAGGGCTGTGTTCGGGCTGCACTATTTACACTACACTACACTACGCTACTTTTCTCCAAAGTAGTAGTTGGCTGAATGGGTTAGTAGGAAATAGCAGGAAATCGGTTTGTGCATGCGTCCAGTGCATTCCCTTCATGCTTTGGGTTTTCCTACATTTTCCTACAAAACACTACGGGTTCCAGATCGTTAGTGAAAAGTAGTACTACATATATCTTGGCTGAACAGCACTACATAGTACTATGTAGAGATAAATAGTGCAGCCTAAACACATCCCAGGTTTCACAATGCTGGCATAGTGCTACAGTCAAGGTTCGACAGTAAGAATTGTCTGCCTGCCTGGGACAGGTACTGTAAAACACTTATGTTATGCGCAGAATTATATTACGCGCTTTGCCTCCGCGAAATATCAGTGTTTTACAGTATTATCTACAGGCAGACAAGTGAATTGCCTGGATTAACAAGTCATTTACCTACAGGGCAAGTATTTTCATGTCCAACACTCAATGGGACACACGGACAAGTGCCTCAAACAGTAAATGTCCTGACAGCCACGGTAATGAATGAATTAGTGCTTTATGTCGCAAGGGGAATATTTCACCCATACGTGACGAAAAAAAGTCACTTTAAGCCCTCATACTTCTCATTGATTACAGAAATAATTCCATAATAACACTACAATTATTTATTTCTGTACCAGTGCCCAATAATTAAAGAAAGAAAAATTAATCGAAAATGGAAATGTGTATTGTTCCAATAACTGTTTTGGACAACGATGATTATAATAACAACAATGACAACAATAATAATAATATTAATGAATATCAATAATATAATATTCATAGTATATCAATAAAGAACAGTTATTCACTTTATAGAGATGTTAATATCACTGACAACAATAATAATAATAAAAATAATATTTATTATGTAATATTAATAAAGAATAGTTAGCTACTTAATAGATGTTGATATCACTGACAATAATAATAATAATAATATTAATATTAATAATATTAATAATATTTATAAAGAAAAGTAATTCCACTTTGTATAGATGTTGATATCACTGAAACTTGCATGATATCTATATTTCCTTTCACAGGGTTTTGTGTTCAGTTAATGAGAGCACACATACACAGATCTCTCATTATGTTGGATCATAGTGAAATTTAAACAGCTACTCACCAACACCGATCTGGGTGCCACCATCGGCTGTGGTAGTCTGGAACCGAACCACTGGACCAACCTGGTTCACGCCGTATGGCTGCAACGACGATAAACATATGCTTTCATTCACTTAAATCTCCTCGTCTTAATATATTTAGCGGTTTACAGCTGCAATAAATTTTGAATTCATAGAATTGGAATAAAATTTTATTCACCAAGTACTCACCTTATGTGATGCAGGACAGTTCTCGTAACATAATCCACTTGTAACTGTAACAAGACATTAATATATTTAATATTTAATAGTAATAATTATATATATAATTTATATATATATACATTGTATTTTTTAAAATGTTGTTGTTGTTTGAATTGGGGTTTAGAGCCGCTTTCAAGATTCACAGTTTGTCAGTTTTAGGGCAGGAGGAAACCTGCAACATCCGTAGCGCAGAATGTTGCAGTAAACCTGCGAGTACCGCATGGTACTGACAGACAAAGGATGATACCTACATTGCCACTCTACAGACAGCGCATCCTATTAATATCGTATCAGAAAGGTAACTTTAGTGAACATTGATGCTGGGCTCCCGAGACGGGATTTGAACCTGAGATATTTGGCTCCGAAGTCCAACGTTCTACCGTTGCTAATTATAAAGGTGTGGTGGTCACACCAAGCATGATAATGACAAATTTTCATGAGCACAAAATGCAGTACCCGATACAGTACACTGCAATGATATCAATAATGAGATTTCGTTAGTGTGACCGCTAACTTGAACTGAATTTCAGAATGTTTTTCTCCTTATTGTTGAGACTGCAACTATATAGAATAGTTCTGGGGCGGGTGGTAGTGCTACAACTGTTGTGGGTTTTTTCCTGCCCTAAATTGACACGCTGTGATATAAGTTAAAGAGTCTTGAAAGCGGCTCTAAACAGCAATTTGAAAGAGAGAACAAACGGGGGGGAAAAAAACAAATGGTTCTGTTACGAAAACTAAATTACTCATAGGATCCATTATACAATTACCATGAATTCAAGAACAACTCTAACGTTGTATAAAATAGTGTGTCCATGAATCTGTGACATTTAAAAAAGTGAAGTCTAATTTGCATACAATTTAGTTTCTATTTCACACTCACCCATAACCTTCATAAAACAGGCATCTTCAGAAAATGTCTGTTTGAGTGCTGTAATTTGAGATTTACTTTTGTTGATTGTGTTCACAAACACATCCAGGACACCCTATATGAAAAATATAATGAATTTTGATAATAAAAATACAAATATATATCTTTGATCAGGCACATCAACTAATTTATGTATTTTATTGTTTGGTTATGTTTAGCGAATTTCATTACACAAAGTTATCACTACAATATATTCTAAGATATATATAACTAAAAAAGTCTAAAAAAACCCAACTAAACTGTTGATTAACGAAGTTTTCAGTTATCATCACAATATATTCTAAGATAACTACAAAACGTCTTACTAACACATATAACTTAATAACCATACAAGGCTCCTAATAATGATTTTAAAGTAAAGATTTCAATGGGTTTGCTTATTGCAGATAAAGTACCGTGTCGTGTAGGTCAAAGAATGATGCTTGCAATGGATCTCTGCTTTGTTTGGAGAGAGGAATTGTAAACGACACCCGGAAGGTCCGTGCAAATCCATCACAGTCTGTTCCGCATTCCACATTCTCCAGTAAAAATGCTCCATATGTCTTATTGCTGTAGAAACAATAACTAATTATTAAAAATCTTAACTCGACTTGTTTTATAAATGACTGTTAACCCTATTTAAAACATTGACCAAATTGGATTGTACCCATTGATATTAGTCATGAGAACATGAGAAGTTTTAATCAATTCAGGTTTCATCCTTTGATATTAGTAGTTAGGAGAGTAACACCATTATCAACTCTTGAGGGTTGTATGATTAACAATCTCCCAGAAGAGGAAGAGTTATCTTCCGACTGTTTGATTCACACTCTTCTGTATTCGTAAGACATTCTGTATTCCAGATATTGAGTGGAAGATGAACGCTGTATTCGAAGCATTTTTTTGTTTTCATGACAATTCACAAGCTCGGGAGACAAGTTATATCAAGTCCAATCAATTTGGGTCTCACCCTTTGATATTAGTTGTGAGGACAGTAAAAGCATCAAGTTTGATAAATATTAGTTGTAAGGACAGTAAAACAGAATAGTTCTATCAATTCAGGTCTCACCCTTTGATATTACTTGTCAGGACTGTAACAGCATCGGGGAAGGAGTTGAGGTTGAAGTCGCCAAT
This sequence comes from Lepetodrilus schrolli, assembly GCA_032361225.1. NCBI lineage: Eukaryota > Metazoa > Mollusca > Gastropoda > Lepetellida > Lepetodrilidae > Lepetodrilus > Lepetodrilus schrolli. The sequence continues at coordinate 6,763 of JAUTBT010038193.1, forward strand.
ACGCAGGATCGGTGGGACTTGCATCCACGGCAGAGGTTGGTCAGATATTGGCACAAAGTTCCACATCTGATGTTGAGCGTTCCTTAACAGTATCTTCAACCCGTGCCACTGTTAGATAACCCAGAAATCCAAAATTACTAAAAAATATAATACTCTAAAATGTTCCAATAATGCTATCACAGTAACTAATTTGGAGAACATTTAACAACTGGTATGTGGGACAGTATGTGTATTATAAAAATACACTGGGGATAAATATTCCCTTCAAAATATGGTGGGAGTAGGTGAAGGAAGTGGAGATAATTTCTAAAGTACCTTTCCTGCCGAGTACACGGACACATTGGTAGAGGTACAGGCTGCATCAGAACACCATGGCAACACAATGTCCACCTCATTATCTCCATCTGTATGGAATAATAGAAATATTAGAAAAATGTGAGCATCAAAACTCAGTATAACAATTATGTTAAAAAAACAAAACAAAAACAAAAACAATTATGCAGGTAATTAGGATGAATGGATCTTGGAAAAACGATATGGATCAAGAGCTGTGGTAAAAGGTATACATACCCATATCAATAAATGATGGATGACCTGGCACCGTTGCTTCTTGGGGGACAGCAATGGTCTCATTCCAGCTGAAGACTCCATTCTAAGTACATAGCAACTGCAGTCAATACACTCAGATCCCGAGGGAGTTGAAAATGCCACAAATAGTGCATTTACCATTTAAGTCCCTTGGATGTTATTATTTTCTAAAACTAATATTGTTAGACATGAAAAGGACATATTTAAATAATATATTTTCTTTTAATATTGTGCATAGCTAGAGGTTTTGAAAACCTACCTGATTTAACCAAACTTCAAACTGACCCAGATTTGTAGTCTTACTTGTAGACATCACTATCAAATCTAGAAAGAAAAACAAAACACATATTATTATTATTATTATTATTATAACAACAATGATAATGGGTGAAGGGTTGCAAACTAATGAATTCTGGATAACAATATAAGTACCAGAATATGCAATAATCACTTTACCCAAATTACATACATTGAATGAATGAATGAATGAATGAATAAATAATATGTAGATAGATAAAGAGAAAAGTGAGTGAATGATTATGGAGTTTAATGTCGCTGCGGGAAACTTTCACACATGAAGAAATAAAAGAAATAATAAAATTATTCCACTTAAAAAGGATTTTCAGTTATCCATTGTAGTTACATACAGAATTTAATACTAAGAGGACATTAGTCAGTATGTATTATTAGTAAATACCTGGAGAAAAGTCGTAGTTGAAGTCGAGGAATGCAGAAGACTGAGGCGTGAACAAAGGAGGAAGGGGAGCAGCTGTTGTATTCTTCATGTACTCCACAGTGTAATTCCTGTCTTTACTAGGTATGGGAGAAATAAATATTGTAAAAAATAAGTGCTATAAATATAGTAAATTCACAGAGGAACAAGTTGGAGATTAGCTGAGATTCCTCTAGACTTCCCTGCTGACCATAAGCTGTCCTTAATTAATTTTGTTGAGTATATATAGGTATGGTCAGGAGAATGCTAGAGGAATCTTGAGGTAGTTGGAGATTTGCTTTATGGTGGGAGGAAAACCCACCACAATATTGTAGTGCAGAATATTCAAGGGAGGTAATAGCATGACATGAATCACAATCACATTATCTCCGCAACTGAAATGTTTCTGTGCTTGAGGCTATGAAACATTTTTTATGATGAATTCATGTTAAACTCAAATTTTGCATTGGGATTTGAGTCCAAAATCTGAGGATCATGAAACCGCACAGGTTTGTAACCTCAGCACCAAATAAAATAGAGTCCCTGTCAAATTTTCTAAGATTGTACTGCTGCATCAAAATGATAATTGCTTCTTTGGTTTGTTTTATTTATTTGTAAATCAGTGCTTGAAACTCATGCTTTCCTGACATTCATTGAGTAGCTTGATTTTCAAACTCAATACCATATATTGTGGGATATAAGCCCATATTTTGGTATAAGCCCACCACCCTTTTTCAAAAGATAAGCAAGTGGGCCTATTCTGTATTATAAGCCCACTACATTGTCTGCAAATTTATCCCCCTAATTTAAATTGAAATATGACAGTGTTTTTTCTACGTCTACTTTCTATTTAGCTAGCAGGAATCAGGAAGTAGAAATGGAACGGTCCATTTTTATCTCCACAATTTGTGTGTGTCTGTTTTATATAGATCAATTTTTGAATCGCGTTCATTTACTTTGTTTCATCTGTAGATACATCATTGTTAATGTAAAAATAAAATGCATATAATACAATAGCCGTCTTGAGTTGTTGTTATTGAATGAACAAAGCACCGACCCAGTGCCGAGTAGTTTCAGACTGTTGAAAATAGTTCAATATACATAACTGCAAATTGCCAGTTGATTGCTGATACCATGTTTTCCCAACACGAAAAATTGAGCCATTATTATATTTTGGAATAATTCCCTGTGCTGATAGGTTATCAAAACAATAATCACTTTACAATATCAAGAACTTGTTAACTGGGTCAGCAAGGCGCATGCGGACATAGACGATTCCATTGTTATCGAGGGTGACTGAGTGATGGGATCCAGCATGTGCAGCAGCCCATTCAGCTTGTTGTCTACACGATACATCAATTCAAAACAATATTGTATTATTATTTAAATGAATAAAGATCTTTATTATTTTATTGTTTATTAGTTGTGTTTATTAGTTCCTATCTTTAATCTTATCAGTCTACAACAGATTGATAACATGTATTATAATGAAGGCCGTAAATCGAGTGCTCCTACTTTCGATCGGTAAGTTACGGCAAATAAGCCCAGTGCCTTATTATCCATTATTGTATTAAGTGGGCTCCCTGGGCCTATACCCCACAATATTTATGGTACATGCGTACACTCTTACGAGGAGCAATGTTCCGTACAACAGTAAATATTCTTACGTCATAATCCAAATTGCACGTGACTCGGCTGCATCTTCTCCAAGTAAATCAGGAATCATGTCTCCATTCCAACTGAATTAAAAACAAGTATTTACAGTACTAGTATATCTCATTTGTTTATAGATTCGCTATTGACCATCGGCAATAAGATACAAGAATTAAAAGAGTTAATTTGCAGTGATACCAAATTAAATCAATGTATGCAACACAATTGATATTCAGATGTTACTCAAAGATTGAGACTATCTATGTTAAAGGTATCCACAGAAATTCAATTCTTACTCAAAAATAGCTGGTTGGTCCAGTAAAGTTTCATTCAATGTTAGTGGTCTCTCTGTAATAATAAAATAGAACCTTGATAGAAATAATGTCATCATATTACAGTGGAACAGAAACATCAAACAATTAAAAATGACAGCACTAAATTCAATTAAAAAACATACTTTCTTTAAACACATGGTTAATGAATACTGATATTTTCAATATCATGAACAATTTTATCATACTACATTAACATCATTAGTTATAACCTCTGTCAGGAACATTTTCCCCTCAGTATATCCTTACCTCTGTCTACATTGACACCATTCCCCCAGTATATTCTGACTTTGGTTGACTTCCTGTCTTTGTCTTGTAGTGTTACTAGGACATCCATCATCGAGTCTCCGTCAAAGTCGGATGGCATGACACTTGTAATGAAGAGCGACCCTGTGTCTTCCTTATTTAGAAGCATGCGTCGTGTAAACGGACTCTCTGTGACTGTTGGCGACACAATAGCATGGCCCAACAGCAATGTCAACGTCTTTCCTGAAAATAATGTTGTTTTTTGTTGTTTTTGTTTAATTGGGGTTTAGAGCCACTTTCAAGATTCTTTCACTTATATCATGTCTGTCTGTCATATCTGTAATATCTCCACACAAAAAAAATTTCATGTAAAAATACATTTGACCATGAAATATGTAAACAAACCCGTGATTGTATGGGTGCCAGATGTTTCACCCCCTTGTATGTTGTGCCCCCAGTCATTCCGCCCCCAACCCATGACCGTTTCACCCTCACAAATATTTCTTCCACATTGATTTCACCCCCAACATCATTTTTATAAATTCATCAAAAAGAAATACACACATTTCACCAAGTGAACAGTCCACAAATTAGTAGTATGTAGAAATACAACAGAAACGTACAGCCATAAAAAAAAAATGAAGTGGAGGCGAAACGTACCTAAAAAAAATAAGTGGGGGCGAAACGTACATCTAAAAAATTAGGTGGGGGGAGAAATAACTGGGGGCACAACGTACATGGGTCGAAATCTTACGTTAAAAAAACTTGATGACCATCTCGCCCTATACCTTGGCCCTGTTTATGGCCGGGTAGTGATAATGCTTCGCTATACTCACTGTGAAGTGTGAAGTGAGTATAGCGAAGCATTATCACTACAGGGCCAACCTATACCCAGTGATGTGTTTAGTTTGGAACAATCAAGAATAAAAGAAAAACACACACAAATTCTACATACAAATATTTCCTGTATGGTTAATTGTCTATCTACACCTATAAACAGATAAATGTACAAAACATTGCAGCATGAAAATGACTCATGAACATTTGATCATTTACCATCATTTGACAAGACGAAAATATCGGTCGATTTATCAGCATTAAAATCACCGAAGGCTGCAACAATACCCTGAGAAGATTGACCGAATATTTTGGATGTTACATCTGACAGAGAACACTGACATCCAATATAGAGACACTTGAAAACAATACAAAACAAAATTATTTGGAGATTCATCGTGTGTAGGAAATGACAACACGAAACCGGAAGTACAGCCTCGCATCAAATATGGGCACGACATTTCACCACGAATATATTTCAAAGTTGATTTTCTTGCACCACATTATTACGTCTGACCCATCGACCCGTTTGATTTATAATAATCATTTGCCTAATTCATTATTTTGATATTATACTCGAATTAAAATCAAGTATATTTTCAATGCTGAAGATGTAAACTTACAAAATGGCGTCGGGTGGCCAAAGGGTTTACAACACAGTCAGTACTACAATCTCTTCCAGTCAGTGCGATCAGGAAAATGTATGTACAGTAATGCATTGGATGGAATGAAGAATAAATTAACATTCTGTGAAAATGTCTCATGATTATGTAATCTATTCAACCTTTGGAAGTGGGAATTTCACTTTTCATTATGCAAGTGATGACCAGATGACTGGTACTTGGTATTTGAATTTTTGTCAATATCATGAGATTGACATTATTAACAGAAAATAGTAAAGAAATGTTAACAATCATAAACAGTGGAGAGCAAACATTTAAACAAACTAAGTACAGTGTGTATTATTTCGTGACATAAAGCATTCTAGACCATTCACAGCTTATTGAACATGCCAAAGAATTATGCTATGTTGCTTGTAGTGCATTAATTTTGTTTGGGTAAAATCGTCGCGTATGGGTGAAAGATTCCTGCAGCGATATAAAAGCAATCACTCAATCACTTGCCTTGGGTAAAACTTAAAATACACAGTGTATAAATCTGTTTCAGACTATTCTAGAGTGCAGAGTTTGCAATGAAGTTTTCCGTTTTCAAGGCGACAAGGTTCCTCGTCTTCTGATATGTGGACACACGTGCTGCCACCAGTGTTTGACTCGACTCCCACTGCACAGCCGAACCATTTTGTGTCCGTTCGACAGACAGCCCACAGAGATAAGTGACTCGGGTGTTTGGGGACTAAAGAAGAACTTCGCTCTCCTGGAACTGCTAGAGAAACTACAGTTCCCAAAGCCCTGTCAAAACTGGATCATTTCAGATAAAGCCTTAAATCGTGAAGAAGGGGTGAGCTATTTTGATATTCGATATGTCTTACAAGTTGCAAATGTGCTGTTGGAATTACAATGTTTGCTAAGATTTAGTTATTGATAGTTGTTGTAAATTATTGAAATATTCCCATAGCAACGTAAAGCAATAAATTATTCAGTTTCTATCAAAAAACTTTTTTTGCATTTATTAAATGCTTTTCTATTAGTTTTACATTTAGAAATAATTGAAATAGTTTAAATTATCTCCAACATCTACGACAATGACTGAACAATGTTATGTCATGTGGCAATCTCATTACAATCAGATACAACCCTAATGCTCTGATATTTGGACATATGCGTAGTAAGTTTAGCAAAATAATGTCAAAATGGTTAAGGAGCAAAACAAGATCCTTGTTTTATTTAGATTGCTTACTTAGAGGCATGTGACCAGCAAGTCTTTATTTCGTCTTTCAGTTTGCTATTCCCTGTGATGAGAACGAGCATCACACAGCTGTCATCTTCTGTATCGTGTGCAGCACACACCTCTGTCTCGACTGCTCCGAGCGCTCGCACTCCACGCGGACCCTCACCCGCCACAAACGCGTCCCAATCTCGGAGAAGCCGCGCGAGAACCCCAAGTGCGTGTTCCACCCAATGCACCTGGTGGAGTTTGCCTGTCTGGAGGACGAGTGCAAGATGTCTCCCTTGATGTGCTACATATGTAAAGACTACGGCAGACATACAAAACATAAGGTAAATTTATCACGTAAAAAGATATTTGTGATTAAGTTTATATTTATTATAATAATTTAACATATTTTTCTGATATGTCTTCTATGTAATGTATGATGTCTTAGTATTAAGTTTGAGGGGTATTTATTTGTTCTATTTTTTTTTCATTAAGGCATATTCTCACAGTTTGTAAACATTTTACCTGAAAATATGTACATTTTATTTATTTTTTATCTCACAATTTTTAATACGTGGAGATAAAAACAAATAATATAATTCTTAAAATGTTGAAAACCAGTGGGACATGCCGAAAATGTAGCTTTTTGCCCAATATACTTGTGTATATGTACATATTTTCAGGTAAAATACATTTGACCATGAAATATGTCAACAATATGATTGTGATGCCTTTGAAAAAAAAGGAAACAAAAAAGAAACAAAAAATCCTAATGATGGGTGTATTTCAGCATGCTCTCCTGGAGAACGAGGCAGACAACGTGAGATCGTCCATCATCAATGCAGTACAGAGGATACGTCTGTTTGCGGAGGAAGTGTCCGAGTCTGCTCGGAAGCTGGGATCCACCATCCAGCAGATTGAGGGCGGAATCCAGGTGTTGTCAGCAGCAGATGGCAGCACTTCCACACAGCAGGTGGGTAACCATGGTAAAACACTTGTGCTCCCAGGGCTGCATTCAGGCTTACACTACATTTCACTACACTACACCACACTTTTCTACAAAGTAGTGGCTGGCTAAAATTGTTTGTAGCAAAATAGCAGCAAATCGGTTCGGGCATGCGTGCAGTCCATTTGCTTCATGCTTTGGGTTTTCTTATGAAATACTACAGGCTCCAAACCAGTAGTGAAAAGTACCCCGCTCATTTATAACAAACAATCTGCTGACAGTTGTTTCTCTGCTAATCAGGTACCGGGCACTGCTGATCAGACAAGGCTGAAAATAAAGCAATACTTCCACTATCTCCGCGAGAATCTGAACCGCCAGGAGATTGCCGCACTGACAGCTGTCGACACCCACATCCGCGAGAAGCTGTGCATGTTACGACAACAACAGGAAGACATGAGCACACTACTGTCCCAGATCTCCACCGTGTGTCACCAATGTGAGGGTGCTCTACAACATGTAGGTATCTCCTTCACCCCCACTCCACCCCACTTCCATACCCTACTCCCACGCCTCACACCCCACCCCTTTTATAGATAGGCACTGTCATTCATTTATATATCTTAACATCTTTGACTTCTTCAAATACTGAGGTTGAAGCTAAGTTATAACAATATTAACTTTTATTATTTTCAACATTTATTAATACTCTCCTTTCACAATATTAATTGTTTATTATAAAGATTTATCATTGCATTATTTTCAATATTTAACTTGGAACCTCATTGCAATTATTTCAATGTTAATTTCAAAATGCTATTTTCTTATGTTTAGCGTTTAAACATTTGAAAATACTATAGCATTCTCCTATCCTAATATCTATCACAAAATTAGATCTATTTTCAAGTCGTGCCCTTGATGACAAAGACTAACAACATGACTTATTTTCAAGTGACTAGACTCATTGTGTAACAGCATCTGTGAGCAGCTCAGTTGGAGCTTGGTGCTCTATAAATAGATTAATATTTATTATTTATTTATTTATTTATTTATTTATTTAATTGCCTTGTAGGATGACACCAAGGTTATACTGGCCAAGGCAGATGTAGGCAACCTGCTGGATACGATCCAGAAGCAACAGCAGCAGTTTCTGGACATTCCTGAACAGCTGGCTCTGGACCCCACTATACCCATCACCTTCACAAAGGTATGGACTGTATCAGATTACTATGCTCAGTTATAGTTAAAATTAAATATCCTTTTTTCTTATTTAAAAAAAATAACATTTAAAATTGAACATTTTCTTAATCAGAGCTTTGCATGTTTGTAAGGGTATGATAAGGAAATAAGATGATTATCTTTCTAATTTCTTAGTCATAACTTCACAAATATTTAATTTTATATTCCACTTTCGTGGTGAGAGTAAATTATATGAACTATCCATATGGAATATGGTTAATAAATATTGATGTAATAGCAAATATTTCTATTTATATTAAGCTTGATTGGAAGATGTTCTTTTTTGTCTGTGAATCGATCGGTAAGAACCCGTGTTCACTGATTTACTGCAAGTGGTAAATTAACAAGCTGAGAAAAATAATCTTGAAAGCTGCTTCAAACCAAAACATTCACATATTTGGCCAAAAGCTCTTTCATTTGCACTTGCTTTATGCAATGTTATATTGTGATGGCATTGAAGTGTTCTCTATCAGTACATTGTACAACTGCAGTCTGGTAAATTGTACTTTTGAGTAGAAACTAATTGAAGACTTTGTACATTTTCTGTTCATGTTTCAGGACAACAGGGTGCACATCGGTCCAAAGATCGAGATGAGGATTGTGACCTTGGGCCTGGATGCTGCTGGAAAGACCAGCATCCTCTTCAAACTGAAGCAGGACGAGTTTATACAGACAATACCCACTATAGGTAACTCTTGACTAATTCTTGGAATCCATTTTGTAAAATGGCCATCATTTGACCAATGTTAACTACTTACAAATCTTTTAAATTCAAAATGGGTTTTTTAATGTGAAGTGTTTTGAATTCCACAGTATATTGTATGCAAAAACATGTAGATAAACTAAAAATGATATAAAAAAAAAGCACACCCCAAAACAACAAAAAAATAAAATAATAATACCATCACTTCAATTCCACAATTCAAATAACATTTTGGGAAAAGGAGACTGGAGTTGTCTGGCACATGGGAATAAAATTATTGCCTCCTAGGGGATGTAGCTATATTAATAAATATGTTACAAGATATACTGGGTTTCATGATTCAACTCCTGGTGGCAGTTGTTTGACTTATCCCTTCATCAGCAATGAAATGCTTCTTGTTCCAGGTTTTAATGTAGAGACGGTGGAGTACAAGAATGTCAAGTTTACTATCTGGGACGTGGGCGGACAACACAAGATCCGGCCTCTCTGGAAACACTATTTCTTTAATACTCAAGGTACTTTTGTTTCCAATGCCTTTAGCAGGCATGGCAATTTTCCACAGATTCACGGAAATCCACTGATTTATTTGTCCATGAGTCGATTTGTTTGTACTGGACGTGGCAGATCCATGGCTTGTTTTTTTGCTATAATCATAATTTATTAAATGCCTGCTTTAGTAAAAGTCATTTTCTTTTTAAATACTTGATGATCACTGATCATTGCATGGCATTTTCCTCAAGACTTCCCACCATAAAAATTCAAAAATAATTGTAATTATTGTTTTCCATCTAGTAGCATTTCCAAATCAATATGGCCTAAAGAGTTTATGTTTATGTAGCAGGGTATCTGTTTTAACAATCTATGAAGTTGTACATGCATTGAAATGGTACATAATTACTTTTTAATATTTTAGTGCTAAGAGATATATAATGTTTTTGCTGGTGAAGTTCAGCACCATTCACTACCACCCAAATGTTAACATGACATGAACTTTTACTGTCCTGCAGCGGTCATCTTCGTAGTGGACTCTAGCAACAAGAAGCGGTTCTCAGAGGCCCACACTGAGCTGACCAAGCTGGTGCAGGAGAAGGAACTCAAGGAGGCTTCACTGCTCATATTTGCCAATAAACAGGTCTTTAGTAATAATTACTTCTTTATGTTATCAGGGGTGCATGCGTTCAGGCTGTACTACATTTCACTACACTACACTATGCTACGTTAATACAATGTAGTAGCCGGCTGAACTGGTTCATTGGAAAATAACAGAAAATCGGTTTGCACATGCATCCATTCCATTCACTTCATGTTTTGGGTTTTCCTACTAAACGTTATGGGGGGGTCCAAACCCGTAGTGAAAAGTAGTACTGCATAGTACTATATATCCTGGCTGAATTCCTTCTGTAGCACTACATAGTACTATGTAGTGAAAAGTAGTGCAGCTTGAACACACCCCAGGATAAGTGGTAACACAGTTTTAGATCATTGGACTGGAGCCAAAGGTCAAGAGTTCATACCTGTCATCAATGTTTATGGAAGTACTGATAGTCATGCTACAATGTGCTGTCTGTACAGTCACAAAACAGTTATCGTTCTTGGTTCATCAGTACCAGCTGGTGCTCACAGGCTCACTGCAACACTCATTGCTACAGGTGTTGCAGGTTTTTTTTCTGCCATATACTAACAAATGAAGGAAATAATCTTGTAAGTGACTCTAAACTACAATTCAAACACATAAAAAGTACTTTATATTTTCATTATTTACTATGGTGTATTATGTGTATTATATATA
>JAUTBT010038215.1:0-17630 GCA_032361225.1 Lepetodrilus schrolli
TTTTAAACAGTCATCCACAGTACACAGGTACAAACAATGTTCACTGATATGTAATTGACACAGTAGAAGTGTTCTGTGCGTTCCTAATTACAGCATACTCCAATTCGGTTGGGGAAATCTTGAACTTCTCCCACATGGCTCCCTCACATTTCCCAGACTATAGGTGGTTGCACAACACAGATTGTTTCCCAGGATGTGTCATCACGTCATCCTGGTCTTGGCATCACTGAGAATATGTTAAAAGGTTAAGAAAGCAGCATGTTGTCGTATCAATAGACAAAAATAATAATAATAATAATAATAATATGATAATAGTTATCAGTGAAATTCCAAGTGTTAAATGTTTACAATTATCAGTCCTAGCACAGAAATACATGAAGATTACAAACAGCATTTAGCATACAAAATTTCAGATTACCTGAAGCACAAATCAGAGAATAAACATCAATTTTACAGTCAAATCGGCTGTCGAAGCGAGTTGAGTTGTCAATTTTTGCAGAACTCGTAATGTATCCATAAATATTGCGAAATATCTGCTGTAACCCTACTCATTATGATAACTGAATATAACTACTATAATTTTATTTAACTCGCTGAGAGTTAAAAATACTATTACCTAGTAATTCCCTTAAGATCACACACAAAGTCTGTGAGAGGGGGACATTTGTTATGGCGAAATACTCGTGAAATGACAGGGTGGGGAAAACCCATGGGGCAAATATATTGCTGAACTATGATTGGACCGAGGGACATATGTGATAGGGGGACAGATGTGATACCACACCGGTATTGCCAGAGTGCATCTGTTCATGCATCTACCAATTCAAATTAATAACATTATTTTAATTTATGTAAATCTTGAGTGCCAAAAAGATTTTTTTTTCGAAATGAAAAGACTTTTTGAAAAGAATCACTTTGGAAACCAGAGAGAAATATCACACCATCAGAAGATGGATGTCATTCAGCTGGCCACCAAATAGATATCTGAATTTCTTGTCGATGTCATTGGAGGTTTTATAACCTTGAACAATGTCGTACTGTTTCCTAGATTCTGGTGTAAAATATTGAGGTTCTCTAGAGATTTCATTTCCTATTACCAGTTGCTATCTTGATCAATGTAGAGAATGGAAATAGTAAATGGGTATTTGTGTGCTAGGAAATCACAAATAGTTCTTTTTTTAACTCAATCAGTCATTATGATGTTGGTGTGACCTTTGACCTACAAGACATGCTACAACCAGCAAAGGCTTTGAAAAACCCATCACATGCTTCATGGCTTGAGTTTCTGATCTCAATTGGATCACTATGATAAGAACAGCCAGTATTGGACACAAATTACATTGAAATTGCATTTGATCCCAAGCATATCTGTTACACGTTGCGTAATTTGAATGTTGACCTTAATACATTCAATGTGGAGCAAAGATGTTGCATCAGAGAGACATTGATATACATATAGTAAACTTGATTTGTTCAATGACAAAATGGTACATAATTGAAAAAGATGTTTTCTTCCAAAACTGTGATACAAAGATGAGTTTCTAGAAATGTATAGACTCTGTATGAGCTAGTCTTGATTAGTAGGTTCATCATGATTATCTTGCCTTACATTATCTGGAAAGCTTGCAATAGGCTACCATCAGGACTATATGTAGGATGCATTATTTAAGTTAGATTTGTAAATTTATCGTTCAATGCATGAGACATATGTTGTATATTGGACAATTTGACCAAGGATTTTACAATTTAATGTCTATAGTGGAGACATTTTATTCCTGTCTGAATAGACATAGAAGTAGCAGAAGGGATACTAGAATTGATCTTGTTAATTTACAATTAGTGTCAAGCGTGACCTCACATCTCTATGGTGGACTTGGCTAGTAGTCTTTCAGGTAAAATGGGCCACACTGACATGCTAAGACAATATCTACAGTCAAGTAGAATGGGCCACACTGACATACTAAGACAATATCTACAGTGAATGTTTGCATGGTTACTTGCCATCATTAGTAGTAATGGTTACTTGTCATTAGTGGTTTATTGTGTAAAATGCTTCATTTGGGTTCTTTTCTCAATTTCCTGCATACATTTCTGTAAATCTTTTGAATTGGCTAAAGAACTTTCACCAGAGGTCTTGGTTTAACTATAGAAGAGCTGGCACTGAGATTACAATACCTTTTTAAGTACAATTGTATGCTAAACTCAAAGTTTTGTTCACAAAACCCCATGTAAAATTTGAGCTTGAGCATGAAATCTCACTGAAAAGGTTTTATATCGGTGCCTGATGTTTGATGTTCTGTGAATAGTACCTCGCATTTTGTGTCATCTCTTGGAATAGAAATGATTCTTCATCTGTGTCAAGTTGATGGATGCAGGAGGTCGGTGGTCCTCTGGATCAGATCTATGTGTAGAAGTGGAGCTGAAGCTTGTGATTGATCAGTCCCAAGTCAAATACACTGATTATGTTGCCACAATTATGTGAAACTTTGTCATTCAGAATTTCATTAGGTTCTTCAGTATGTATGTGAAAGGCGAAAGTCATTTCATTTGCATTTGAAAAATGCAATGTAGCATGTGCGCTTATGGAGAATCGAAGACATTATTTTTGTCAAAATTTAAGTTATCAGGAAAAGCATGTTTAAGAAAAAGATAAAAATGGACCTGACAATGGAGCCTGTGTCTCACAAAAGAGTTGTACTGTTATCCAGGTATAGATCATGGCATACTTGAAACACAGGTATGATGCTTCATAAACATCATGTAGAATAGGTATTCATTATTATTGGTGTAATATGTGTGAAGAGAATATGGAATATATAAATAAATATAATGAAAATGAATAACTCCAGGTTGCCATGAATGCCAATTTTCCAGTATGAACCTGTGAGAAGGATGGAATGTTACTACAATGTGTGTCTGTATTCTGTACAGCTACTACACTCCGTTTATGTAAACCTGGGCACCGTGTCATGAAGCTTGTGTATCCTTTATAAGCTCATTGCGTTCACTGACCACTGCAAGAGTATTTTGACCTCAGTGGATACAAGGGCTTCATGGAAGGGATACAAGGGCTTCATGGAAGGGTGCCCAGGCTTGGATGATGCCCTATACCCAAACTGGCTGGATGGGTTTACAGTTGGCACTTTCCACTCTGGGATACAAAGTGTAGTGGAAGATGTTGTGCAGCTGGCAGGAACTGACAAGCCGTGATTAAACTGTACAGGTGTCCTGTGGATATAGCTACATTGAAATATTATTAGATTTGTAGACTGTTGTTTATGAAGGCTAGTTCTGTGTATATCTGCTCACAGCTAGTGTATTCTAAACAGGTGCTTTGTGTTCCAGAGACGAGCACTTGGAAAACGAAATTGTTCTGTATTCTCCAGATATCAATGGGATGTACCAGAGTAAAGAAACATGCCAGGAAGAGTGGTTAAGCCAATACTCTGGCCAACTGCTTAGAAAACATGGTTGTGTGGAAACATGTTGACACCGGCTTTATGACTGACATAGCTAGTATTTGTACAAGTCAGCAAATCACAATTGTAAAATAGTATGATTATGGTAAACGTGTTATTGTCTATCCTTTTTATATGCATAGAATTCTTTTCATATCTTGGATATGGTCCAGATTTCTATGTATCACAGTCTTAGTGAATAACTTAGTGAATAATATGTGCCCAGTATTTGTAGTTTTATGCATCATATTCAAATGTGTTTGCTCACAATTTTGATTTGTAAATTGTCAAACTTCAGCAAGTAGATCGGTTTTCCAATGTCTGGACTCCAGGTCTCAGATGTAAGTGTGTCTGTATTCCAAGTCCCATGGAGACCATCATTGCTGTCTGAATATTGTTAAGTAGTTTCTGAACTGATTATTGAAAACAGTAGGCAATTTTATTTGAGGAATCCCAAGTTTTCTTCAGAATGCCTATCTTTAGATCTTTGATATTTCTACCTATTATTTGTACAGTAAGTGCCATTATATTTCAGACCTTTATTTGGAGAGTTGCAGGACTTTACTTACTTTTGGTTGGAGAGTTGAAGGACATTGCCTACACCTTTATATGGAGAGTTGCAGGACATTGCCTACACCTTTATATGGAGAGTTGCAGGACATTGGATACCTTTGGTTGAAGGGTTCCAAGGTTCATGCAGGACAATTGCATACCTTTTGGGGGGGAATTGCAGAACATGTTTTCCATTTAGATTGAGAGTTGCAGGACAATCTATATTGCTACTCTAATATTTTGAAGTCACAACATTCCTTCCAGACATCCCCTCCCCCCACATTGATGCCGTGTCTATGAGCTATTCTTCACTCTCTGGTACAGTATTATGTGAAAACCTGTTTTCCTTCATTAGCATGTCTGTAAGCTATTCTCTTTTTCTTCATTGAAGTTGATTGATTTATTTCATGAGTATCAAAAGAATCTGACTAGCTGGATTGATGTGAACATACATTAGCCGTATTAGGTTCACCATCTTCTCCATGGATTTGTCACGAATAGCACGCTGCAGCACTCGTGGTCTACATGAATGTACAGTAAACTATACAGCCGTTTTTATTGATATAATAGACTGATATATATCAGTAGTAATTGTGTTTAATTGAAAATAATGTCTTGGCAAGCTTATGAGCAAAATACATGGATGGAGAGCGATGCTGAATTTTTATTAAGAATTTTTATTGGAATTTATGTTTCTTCTAGCTGTAAGTGTAACATATCAATGTTAATATTTTAAACCCTACATATAACCATTACTTTTACATTCATGTTATAATGTTCATGTCCATGTTATCATATTTTGTGTAGCACCTGTTTTTATGGAAAGGGTATAAATACAGTGCTTATAAATGAAAGTAAAAGTTTAACTGTGTGATGTGATACTTAAATTAGTATGCATTCATAAATGTGTGTGAATATTCTTTAAGAAATATTTGTATTTTATTACAAGATGTTTATGCATTTTGTAAATAAGACCAAATAATCTTTCTAGAACAGAACTGAACATAAATATTATTTCACAGGTAGAATAGGTAGGTAGCAATTCTGTATATGAAGTCAAATTTTAGAAGTTGTAAACCCAAAATCTATTATAATGAAATATAACATTAGTTTATCACAATGAAACATAGTCTACTGTATTATACAATAGTGAGATATTATCTAGCATAGCCCAATGTATTGACTGCAATACAGTAAACAGTGTGGTCTACACTAGTGCAATATTATCTAACTAAAACTTTAACCATCAATAGTCTGCAATAATACAACAGATAAGTTAGTAATTTCTACTGTTGATAAAATCAGTTATGAATATAGCTGTGTGAGGACAAATGTTTTGGGACAAACTTGAAATAATTCAGAGAATTATGTTTGCTGTGATTTGGTTGTCTGAATTTTGTAGTTATTCCGAGTAATCTGATATTGCTGCAAAGTTGGACTGCCAATGAATTATGTGGATATCTTTCCATACGTTGATGTACATCATGTCACTGGAGGATTCCCTCACCAATCTGCAGGTACCCAGAGATTCCAATACAGATGAGCTGGAGTCAGTTGCTATGGCTGAGAGTTCTCTTCATTCTGATTGCCTGTCTCCAATCCCAGTGTGGGTCTACCAGTGGGGCCACTACCTACGGTTGCTGTTCCATACACCTCCCTGCTCAAGGCCACCGTATAATAGATTGAATTTCCCAGTGGACAAGATCTACTTTTTTTAGTGAAGATTCCTCAATTTGTTATAAGTCTAGACATTAAGACCTTGGTGCACTGTTGATTGACTTTGATAAAATGGACTTCTTTGAGTTTGCTGGTGTTTGGCTTATTTCATTTCTTCTGACATGATCATTTTGTTTTTCTAGGTGTACTAGAAACTCCCACGTCACATATTCTTTCATGGAAGTATGAGGAACTGTTTTCAACTACATGCCACACCTCTCCAGTCAAGGTAATGCCAACGGTCAATTTCTCTACAACATTATGCCATCTAAATGTATGTAAAATTGAACAATGCAGATCATATCACTTTGGACTACAAACCCAAAGGTTTGAATTAATATGTTCTCAGACAAGTTTCACATGTGGAGATGCCTCCGATGTAATGGTTGTAATTATTCCTATTTTATAGGCTCCTGTCATGGCTTGTGACTGATAACATAGACCAGAGAATAGTTTTGTAGTGAGAACCAGAGTGTAGTGTTGCAGTGAGAACCAGAGTGTAGTGTTGCAGTGAGAACCAGAGTGTAGTGTTGCAGTGAGGACCAGAGTGTAGTGTTGTAGTGAGAAGTTGCAGTGAGGACCAGAGTGTAGTGTTGTAGTGAGAACCAGAGTGTAGTGTTGTAGTGAGGACCAGAGTGTA
This sequence comes from Lepetodrilus schrolli, assembly GCA_032361225.1. Lineage (NCBI taxonomy): Eukaryota > Metazoa > Mollusca > Gastropoda > Lepetellida > Lepetodrilidae > Lepetodrilus > Lepetodrilus schrolli. The sequence goes on from JAUTBT010038215.1 coordinate 6,367, forward strand.
GTTGTATTGAGAACCAGAGTGTAGTGTTGCAGTGAGAACCAGAGTGTAGTGTTGTAGTGATGACCAGAGTGTAGTGTTGTAGTGAGGACCAGAGTGTAGTTGTATTGAGAACCAGAGCGTAGTGTTGCAGTGAGAACCAGGGTGTAGTGTTGTAGTGAGAACCAGAGTGTAGTGTTGTAGTGAGAACCAGGGTGTAGTGTTGTAGTGAGGACCAGAGTGTAGTGTTGTAGTGAGGACCAGAGAGTAGTGTTGTAGTGAGGACCAGAGTGTAGTGTTGTAGTGAGGACCAGAGTGTAGTGTTGTAGTGAGGACCAGAGTGTAGTTGTATTGAGAACCAGAGCGTAGTGTTGTAGTGAGAACCAGAGTGTAGTGTTGTAGTGAGGACCAGAGTGTAGTGTTGTAGTGAGGACCAGGGTGTAGTGTTGTAGTGAGGACCAGAGTGTAGTGTTGTAGTGAGGACCAGAGTTGAGGACCAGAGTGTAGTGTTGTAGTGAGGACCAGAGTGTAGTGTTGTAGTGAGGACCAGAGTGTAGTGTTGTAGTGAGAACCAGAGTGTAGTGTTGTAGTGAGGACCAGAGCGTAGTGTTGTAGTGAGGCACATAGCTGCATGGGCTGTGAAACATTATGGATTATCCACAAATCATCCATCCTATCTTTTTCACTTTTGTAAGTTTAATTTTCTCATTTTCCTGCAGATTTGTTTCTAAAATTCCATTATTTTATCCTAAAATTTAATCTTAGACATGCTGTTTCCTCCTATGAATCTCACACATTACCTTCCCACTAGAGGTCTCAATAATGACCTTTTCACTAGAAATCTCATGTAGAAATAGATTTTTTTTCTTACGAAATAGAACATGATATGAGATTATTGAAGTATTGTGAAACACTAAATGTTGCATATATTGTAAATCCAGATATCTATGAAGAACAATAAGTGTTCTATGTATCTTGACAAATTAGTGCAAGATTACGGAACAAGAAACATTTGACATTTTGTAGCATGAGAACAAAAAGCCAGTGTTGTGGTTTTCACGGTCTGAAAATATTGATTTGATTGTGCAAAGTTGTTACATTGCCTTCCAATCCAGAATTGTCTTAGTGTTAGCCAAGTGCAAGGTAATCCAGCAATTGCCCTGAGCTGACAATTTGACAAATAGCCAGTACATTGGTCCCTTAATGTGGTGAGGGGAAGCTCATAGAGGGGCTTGTGAGGACTCTTCCATGATCGTCACAGCTAATACGGATTACTTCATACACTTTCTTCACTTTCTTATTACAGGGAGAGTAAATCTATGCACTGTAATAAAGTAATTGACCAAACATGTTATCCCATTATAACTTCATAGTTTTTTTTATTAATTATTTTATTTATTGCTGTAACCTTGAACATATTGTATGACTGTCAAAGTTATTTTGTGTTCTGATGGGTTGATGAACATGCTGTCGTTGGATTACCTCTTAAACCTTCATGTTAGAAATGTGAAACGTATTGAAAGTATTCTCTAATATGTATTCATATGTCGATTATCAATTGCTTACAATCAATGTGTGGTTCAAGGGGATGGTCAATGTTTGGCACATGGTTGGCACAATTCTCTTTTACAAGATTGGCACATCCACCCAGACACACTACTACATACTGTAGAATATGTGGGTGATGTAAACATGAGGCTGGCTTTTTTAAGAGGTAGTAGCTTAATGGTTTCTATAGACAAAGGTGTGACTGCTTATATTACATGATCCAACTGTTCATGAAATAAACACCCAAAACATCCACAGCTACTGAAAGAAGATCTTACGTCTAGCATCCTACACCAGGATATGAACGCGACGAGACCTAATTGACGCAATGCGTGATGGAAATTCACGCTTTCACAAAATGGGATGTTGGTTACACATGAGCCTTTATCTTGGTAGGACCCCACTGATATTGTCCGGAGTCGTGTCTAACAGCCTGTCAGTCTTTATGGGGCCTTAGGGATGTTGTTCAGTTTGTTTCAAATGAGCATTGCACGTTGTTCTCACTCTCCAACTATGTTGAGATTGTGTTATTTTAGATACAGAGATTGTAACATGTTTTCAATATTAATAATGAAGATGGAAATTCATCTTTATTGTAAACAATGGAGATATTATTTATTTTAGATATTCTGAACAAAACAAAAACAACAAAACCTTCGGATTTGTAAGATGTTTCTTGTCAGCATGTCCTTGAAGTTTTAGCATTATTGGTAAAAAGTAAGAAAGTAAGTATTCCTCTGGTGTTGTGTTTTTAGTTTCTAGATAGTTCCTAGATACTTTCAAGTTTTTTTCAGTGACACTTGGTTCTGGTATGTGTGTAAATCAACAACCATTAGTGCATATTTATTACTTGCGACTTGGCACACTGTGCTCTTTAGCTGTACTACTTTTGTTAATGTTCACAATATTTACAGATATTTAGGTACAGGTCTGTATACCATGCCAGCCTGGAAAAAATAGAAGTTAAGGCCAAGATATTTTGGAAGATGTTTTCATATAATATATTGTGAAAATACCCAATTTAAAACATAAAAGTAGTAATATAAAGAAAATATTATGTTTCTGTAAAGTTCGTCTAGTGGACTTCTGACTAGCTCTGGGTTATCTTCATTTTAAATTTGTATACTGTACCACAACTATGAGGCCTCTTAGGTTTCTAAATAGAACGGAAAACAAAAGAGTAACTTGCTATGGCCTAATAAGCTTCCCAGTCGATGATAGCATCTGTACAGTTCAGGGAAGGACCATTAAATGCATATGTACCATAAACTTACGTGCTTTGGGAATAGTGCATCTACATATACAGATAGTTGTACCGTGATGTCTAGTACCATGATGTCTAGTCGTGTTTAGACATGTTCAGCAAATGGCAGATGGAAGGGTCTGATGTTACAATGGTCTAGACTGATGCTCCAATCTTCCAGATGGACAGTATGACCAGCTATACCAATGGAATCACTGACTGCAGGAGTTATCGTCTTAGTTAGCGCAGAGGAACAGATTGTTTTCAGTTGCAGGTAGCCATCGTCACATGTGAATGCATTCGGCCATGATTATGATAAAAGCTTTTCCAGAGAATACGTCCAGCTTCTTTTTCAGCAGCAGACCATAAAGATTGGACTTGGATAAGTGTACTGCCTATAATCTTGTATGATGGCAAATAAATGTATTTCAGTAATGATGTTTGAGTCATTATATTTCATGGTGCCTTGAAGGTAGTGGGGGTTGAGATCAAATACCATGAAGCACGAAGCTCTATATATGCTAATATTGTTAGCAGTCTTGTCATAATTGATGAGTTGAACACAAAACTGGATGTACCAGTGTATAATATGTGTACTTATGGACATTTTGCTACAAACTTACGATGAGTTGTTTGTCTGTGTGAAAATGGACAATTTGCTGAAAGCTGGGAGGTCTGATGGCAATGTCATCAACCAGGTGTTCTTCCGGTGTTCAGCAGTTAAACAGTGCTGATCCTCAGGGAGAAATATGTGGTCATATATACCTAGATTATCTTTCCTAGAAACATCCACATACAAACCTGGAGTTTTAAGGGTAATTGTGGCCCAGATGTACATGTTGGCTGGTGATTGATAGTATGGCTAGTACTGTAACCAAGTTGGCTTTATTTTACAACTGAAAGAATATTATATTTTATGTAAATCTATTTTGTATTTAGGAGCAATGATTAAATGATTAAGTATTAGAAACTAACTATAATTTGAATACTATTTTTATCACAGTGATGTCAATCAGATAAAGTATTAGTTGATGTATGTTCAACGTAAATGATGACAAGCACCTGTTACACTAACATTTACAGAATAATGAATAATGAAAAGTCTGTGGCTATAAATTTGTCCTTAGATCATCGATCTAAGTAATCTTGCGCTAAATCTCCAGCGTATGTCCACGGTCCCTGAACAGAGGAACGGACATGACACAATGCCTCACAGCACCTCACAGCACCTCGGTCCATCACACAGATCCTCAGACAGCTTTCATGTCCAAGTTAACACTTTGATAATCACGTCCCGGGTCTTATCCGCCATACAATGATCCAATAGACTCGGGGCTATGGCATCGTCTCTTGTCGGTCCTGCTCCTGCCAGTATGTTCCAGCCTTGCAGACATTCCCATACATACATATTGACAGAAGGCGAGGTGTGGTAGTCAGTCTCTCCTCACCAGAGAGTGATCAATTGACGGAGGTAAACATAGCAATTAGCGCGAGATCACTGCATATTTCTGTAGGGAGACGGCAGTGAGGATAAGCGGTTATGCTGGGCTATTACCCATCATTGAATCCATTGACTTAGGTTTAAATAGGATCTCTATATTGATATAGCTCAATTGTCCACTCTCTCAGGCATCATCAATTCACCTAAAGGATATGTATGGAAATGTGATGTGTATGTGATGTGTATTTAATGTATTACCTCTAAAACATCATATATAATTTGGAAGTTTTATAACGAATATATCAAGTTAACCAAATTGTTTTGTCTATATTTTGGAATTTGACATAATTGAGTAAAACATTTCCCTCCATGCCAAAGGAATTTGTTCTTGCACTATCCTATCTCCCTATGGTGCTTGCACCACATGAAGATCTGACATTCTGGGGGAGCCATGTTTTAAAGGTCAACCTTGTGCACGTGGAACCGCCAGAGTTGTACCCTAATGATTCCTTACATTATAACTTCATTTTCTACCCTGGAGTGACTGTGTGCACTGCATGAGGGAATTTCTCAAAGTAAGGATATAAGATAACAGGCTATCTTCCATGCCTTAATAGATAGTTACTGCCTGCAAGACCATATGCAGCCTTGCCTCCAATAAAACGGATGTTTCTGTACATTAATAAACATTATTTTTCAAATTATGTCATGTAACTCAGTGGTGTGGTATATTAATTTATAGCTACTGAAATCAGGAATAATTTCCACAAAGAATTGGTGTTTTGTATGTTGTACATTTGTTGATATACAAATATTAAATTCCTATTAATAACTGGATGAGAAGTGTTCTGGTTTGAGCATCTATTGTGCAATGCTTATACAATTATTTCCTTTTTCATGTTGCCCTGCAATGACCTTCAAGCTACAGCAATATCATCTAGCATTTACTCTGGAAACTTTATTCCTTATTAGCTTTGGATCTATTTGCATAGAAAAACATCATAACTTAACCATTATTGCTATAGGCATGTGAATATGGGCTGTGGCAGAGTTGCACACAGTCCCTGGCAACGTGCTTGGACCATCTCATGTGCACAACATGACTCTGATGAGCCCTTTGGCATTTTCTACTCGTGATAAAGTATTTACAGATGATTCTAGCCAGAAGGGTATCTTGATTTGTTGTATTATCTATGATAGCTGCTTGGTACCGCCTCATACCATGGCTTGTTTATGACAACAAGAAAAAGAAACATTTCTCGATGTTTTATTAAGAGCAGTAGATAAAAGTAATGCTTCAACTACTTAAGAGTTTGCGTGCAACTAGTGTTGATGGATGTTTGCACGGCCACATAAATCTACTTATTCATACTTTTCAAGTCTTGTCTGTTTCAAGCATTTATCTTCATATTGAGCAATTTCTCAAAGGCCTTTCTTTAAGATTTGAAATTTATAAGCTGTGCAAGCAGGATAACTTGTTCAACACACAGCAGGAGTAACTCATGAAGTTCACCTGAATATTCAGATAATAGATTACCATTATGATTCAAATTGAAATCATTAATAATTCATTTGAATCTCTGCTTGAAATTTAGAGGTTTTAAAGTGTACTGGAAATATTTACATGCTAAGTCTGTCTAAACCTAGTCTGGATTTACTACTATGATAGCTAGTTGTTTTGGGCCTTCCACATTTTGAAGCCAGCTCTGTAGCTCTCATGGTACATTCTGACTTTTGTTATCTACATGCATGATAACCTACAGCATGAACATATATTTGTTGTATGTCGTGGATCAGACATTGAGTGTGATAAATGAAGAGAAGGGTGGCAACCTGCTAAATTTAGTTACGCTCCTGATTTTACCGGAAACTCAACCGTCTGGATAAACGGAGGCCGACTCTACTCAGATTTATGAACTATCCCATCATAGAAAGCATCAAAGTAATATTCACTAATGTAGACCTGACTTGCTAGCTTCTAGCAAACCAGCCCATTGTGTGTAGTTACAGTGAAGTTTAAGAGTCATGCAGCTTCCACAGGCTGGTGCATCTACTCAAAGAAGCAAAGTTCCCCACTAACAAAGTGATAAGCTTCCCATGATACATCAACTCGACCGAGACAAAGTATTGAATGTACATATGCTCACTAACATCCAATGTGCTGACAAAAACTCATGCCAAAAATATGTACTCGTATATTTTTATGAGATTGATAAGAACTCCAAGGGTATTACCGTATTAGACCACTCAGCCAGAAAATTACTTCTCATATAATAAAGATTTCTTTAGCAAGTGACTTTTTAACCATCATTCTGAATCGGCAACAAGCTGTGAGCATTGAGACAAGATCAACCAACTGATGTGAAGACATGAAATTGGAATAAATCAGACAAATATGTTCTTTATTTAAATTATATTAAGCAATATGTTGATGTGATAAAATTTGTATTTTATTTAAGTTGAATGAACATGAAATACAGCAGAATCAGGCAGGAAATTGTACTTAGCGTTGGAAATCATTACATCTCTTGGCTGTAGTATGGTTGAAATAGTTTGTAGTGCCATAGTTTGTTTCTCCCGTTTCCATTGCTTGCAGGTTCTGATACCAGTTTATCATTCCAAATTTAATAGTTAATAATTAACTACAATTAAATAAGAACATAATTTTAATTGATGTATTTTTAGAAAGTGTACTCACATCAGTAGTGCAATGTGTATAGGAAGCTACGCCCATGGATACATTAATTTTATTGAATAGAGCAAAGTAGATCTAGAGGCATAATGCTCTATCGACAGCGGTGATCATTTTATGTGATTTGTTTCTAATAAATAAATTAAATAATAATATTAATTAAAAGTTTATGGAAATACGAAGACGAGGATCGAGTGTTAAGTGTATGACGCACAGCATCTGCCACCAGAAGGTTTGTTTCACACAGCACGTTTAAATACATAATATCACACGAAGAAAACAATTTGGATATCGCAATATTTGCAGGTGGTGTCTCAATCTGGACATATTTTTGAAGAAATATCATTCATGTTATATTAATGTAATAGGTATGAATATTGAATGTAAATAGTATCAGAACCTGCAAGCAATGGAAACGGGAGACACAAACTATGGCACTACAAACTATTTCAACCGTACTACAGCCAAGAGATGTAATGATTTCCAACGCTAAGTACAAATTCCTGCCTGATTCTGCTGTATTTCATGTTCATTCAACATAAATAAAATTTTATTCTTCTTTAGCCAAGTAGTTGATGTGCACGTCAGCACGCTTGGCTGGTCACCCCAGTGTTTACACTTGTAGAAGGGAATTAACTCTAACTACCACAAATTACCATAGTTATTATGCTTGATGTTACAGTTTCAAAGTAGACAATGACGTATCTAATCACAATCTGCCCCATCTTTTAGCAAGGATGTGGCAGATCAAATTATCCATCAGTTGCATGTTTAGATTTCCAACCAGCATGGAAATATGTGCTATGCCACAATCAGACTTGATTGTTTGGATGAGGTATCCTATAGAAGACCTATAGATTCACATTCATACAATAGATGTCATGAATACTGACACTTCTGAAGTGGTGTATTTAATTGAAGATGAACATGAACAATAGCATTGATCCACCGGCACTGCTAACACCGTATTTTCTCTATTAATTCGAACCCTCTAACAGTGCGAACACCTAAATTAATCGCTGAAATAAAAATCTTTCCAACCCTAAAAATACGAACATGACCCTTTTTTTATTTTATATAAGTATGCCATCCTGGCCATGCTAAGAGTGTTTTCATGTCTAGGACATACAGCTGATACAAGAGTCGTAATTTTACTTGTCCTCGTCCAGTAGGCAGTTCACAATGCTCAATACTCAAGATTTGTGAATCACTGTCACCTTTTGTCAAATTTGACATCCATTAAGTTTATAGACTGTTCAAGCCTGTGAATTACACTTTGTGTTTAGAAATGGAGAGACCGATTGATTCTTCACAGTTCTGAGTCTACCAGTAAGTGCTAAGATCGAATCATTAGGCGACAAGACATCTAAGACATTGTCAAAAGTTTTATTAGAAACAATATTGATCTTGCTATCATTGGTGAAACCTTGGAGGTTGTTTACAACTCGTCTTGTTTTTGTTCAAAGTACACCAGATTCCTTTCCAACAAAATATTTGTGCTTCCAAAAATCTGTCTGTGTGCATGGTATTGCACAGGTTGTTTTCATTTTTAGTGTCAATGTACATACATAAATCTATCATGTTATGTATAGTAACATGACATTGCACTAAGCTGAATATGGTTGAGGTGACTTCTTTACTCCTTGGGCGTTACGTATGGGTGAAAGATTCCCGCTGTGACGTAAAACAATAATTCACTCACTCTTTACTCCTTGGAAACTACATGTGGTTATGATGGCATTTTTTAATTTGTATTTTTTACAACAAGAAATACAAGGATAGTCCATTGACTAATGCCAGCCTATGATTATGTATGTTTCAACGCTTCTCCAGGATAAATTTATGATAGCAATTATTAGTAGAACTCTGATGTAGTCCCTGCTTCAATGGTAGAACTATCTCAATCTAGGTATGGACTAGGTATGCACTGTGGACATTGTCCAGAATGGGTACATGCTATACATCAGGGCCCGAGATTACGAAACGTTTTGAATACGATTTCATGCTCAAGCTCAAATTTCATTTGAGGATTTGTGAACATTTTTTTTTAGTTGAGCATGAAATCGTACTCAGAAATGTCGGACCCAGTTCTCTTTGAATAAGACCAGTTAATGGGGCCAGTAGTATGTCACATAGATCAACTAGGAGCAGAGTCTTCCTGGCCAGTCTCCAGCTAAAACCCCTCTATGGTTGTCTGTAAGATTGAATCTCTAAGAGCCATGACGTGGCCTAGAACCAGTGGAAAGAGCTGCATTGACTGACAGTCAGAGTATGTGTTCTTCCAGGTATTGATGTGCTGCCAATCATGGGACTTTATTCAATTTGCCTGCTGCAGAAGACAAATAAATTCCATACACTTATGGGAGCTACTTACACCCTCACAGCTTATATCTCCATCTTGCCACATGGTGTTATAAACCATGAGTGTTTCTGTGTACCTGGACAATTCACTGTGGCCAGCTGGAAGAATGCAGGTGCTAGAAGCAGTTAGAAGCAGGTAACAGCTATTGCCTCTTCCAGATCAATATCACTGGCATCAGGATTTATTTTTATTGTGTCCAAAATAACACACGCAGTATTGGTAACATAGCTTCCAATGTGGAGACGTATGGTAAACAGTTAGATCTCAGATTTATTTGATGCTAAGAAGAAGCACTTGTTACACTTGTAACATTGGTTACACTTGTTATGCCTGTTACATTGGTTACACTTGTTACATTGTTTACACTTGTTACACTTGTAACATTGGTTACACTTGTTACATTGGTTACACTTGTTACACTTGTTACATTGGTTACACTTGTAACATTGGTTACACTTGTTACATTGGTTACACTGGTTACACTTGTAACATTGGTTACACTTGTTACATTGGTTACAGTTGTTACATTGGTTACACTTGATACATTGGTTACACTTGTTACATTGGTTACACTTGTAACATTGGTTACATTGGTTGCATTGGTTACATTGGTTACACTTGTTACATTGGTTACACTTGTTACATTGGCCCAGTCGGACTGATTCAGGCTGTGCCATTACATTACATTACATTCAGATATACACACAGTTGATCCTCTGTAGCAAGTCATGTAATGAATAGGATATTGTGTGTTGGTGTAATTTCAAATAAACAATTGTCGTAGATTTCTAAGCATCTTATCATAGATTATCATAAGCATCTTATAGAAATAGATTGGCTAACTCCCTTTGTACTGCATCGTAAACCAGGATGAAATTTAATATAGTCCAAAGCATTTAAGTATTTATAATTCTCATGAATAAATGGAATCTCTTAAATTGACTGCTGAGTGCCTCAAGTCTGCATTGTTCACTGATATTATAATAATGCACTGGGATAGATGTGGATTCATCAGAGATACCTGGGAAGGGGTCACGTCTGGGTCAAAAGCATGTGAAACACATCTGGAGACATTGTAATTATGGTTGATTGGATGAATTGTACTATACATGTGTTCTTTGTAGATTACTTTAAATTACTGATGTGTGTACAAGCATGTGTGTGTGTGTGTGCATGCGTGTGTGTGCTTGCATGCGTCCATGTGTAGTTTTCCTTTTCATTCCTTAGTGTCTTGTGTTCTGTATCAGCAATTAACCTATTTGTAATGTCTCCTCCTTTCGCATGACCGATTTGAGCGAATTCTGGACATAGAATATTCTGGATACAAAGAATGCACTTGGTGTTCAGGTAAGATATTTAACTAGGAACACCTCAAATTCATTGTCCGACATGCTCTTCAGATATCTTAATTGTTTTCCTGTCCATTCTTCCATAAGAATCTTTTTCAGATAGTGGGAACTTGACATTTTCACATAGCGTTTGCTTACAAGTAGTAAATTACTTTTGAGTTAGAATATGTTTTGTAAATGGTTAGGTTGATGTGACTAATAGGAGGCACTTCAAGGTGCCGGTCTAGTGAATTTAAATGAACTATTGAACACTGGGTCTTACCGTCATTCATGGTGTGGTAGTTAAATGGGTTTTTGGTAAAATAGCATCTCAATGACTATAATAGAAGTACAGCCCCACCCACCTGCAGTGAAGGAAGCAGAGAGGCAGATAAATACAAGTAGAAACAGTTAAAAGAGAAGAGCTGAGAACATGTAAAATGTTGTCTTGCAGTACAGTCACAGACATTGTGTTTTACAGTCTGTCTACATAGTCATGAGTAAGAAAAACAATGTTCTAGAAGACAATTGACATTTGACTGTTATGAAGATAGATTGTAAAGGAAGTTAGATCTACAGTACTGCAGCTGGCTGGTTTATGACTACTTTCCTGTCAATCACCAGCTGAAGACCTAACATGTCCAAGGTGATGGGGGGGGGGGGGGGGGGGGGGA
>JAUTBT010038226.1:0-17629 GCA_032361225.1 Lepetodrilus schrolli
TCCTTGTAGCGCTTAGAGCATGCACTAGTGGGTGGATTTAGCGCTTTACAAATATCCATATTATTATTATTATTATATATATAATAATAATAGGCCATGCTATATGAATATAAACATCCCTCTGCCTAAGGCAATAGATTCAGTTTTCATACTCTGAATAGCAATTTGTAGATATCTGAGATTATCGAATGCTCATGTAATAATGTTGCAAATTAACATAACATCACATGAAGATGTCTGGAGGCCATCTGTATATATTCGGTAATGTTTCACTGTGTTGCGAAATATGCCAAATGTCTCTATTCATGCTTATAATTTTGCCTTATCCCATATGCAATGCATTACAATAGGCTTAGTGAATATCATTGAGTATCTTAGATCTGGCTCTAAGATCACAAAACGTTTTTGAATACAAGCTCATGCTCAACTCAAAAAGCTTCATAATCTCGGGGTCAGTACTTTTATTTGTAGCTCTTTCTATGGAAGTATGAAAGGAAGGAGATGGTATAAAATTTATGGTGGCCATATTGAAATCTGATGACATCATAAATGACCAAAATACTTATTTTATTAAAATCATTTGAATAATTCACCTTAAAATTATGAACGAATATTAATTTTAATTTTAATTTTTAAAATCTTAACCGTGTCTTTAAATAGCACAACTTATAGCATTGACAGTTAAAGGGTTAATGATGTTTTTAATTTTTTATAATTGATTTCTACAAATTAAATAAACACTATAAACATGACCATTTAACTATATGTTTCTGTGACTCTGTGAGCACTTTTAGAAAAACGATAGTCATTGTACATGACATTTTTGTGATAAACGTTAATGTATATACTTTATTATTCTGAATAAATTATTTGGATAAAAAAAAATATACATGGACGACATCATCAATAATCAATTTTGGTGTGAAGCTGTAGTCATTGATATGCCCTGAGGGGAGGGGGAAAAAATGTTTAATGAAAATTTATGTTTACAATCAATAACAAATCATGGCATGGTGACCTTTGAACGAAATGTTTGATTGTAACCATGACAGAAGCATGACAAGAAAGGATGGCTTCTTTTGTAAATGAAAATAGGAATGTTGCAAAGAAATCTGTGAAGATAGAGTTCAATTGTTATAAGAATTTTAGTTGTAATTGGAATATATTGACAGTATATTGATTGGAGAGAGAGAGAGAGAGAGAGAGAGAGAGAGAGAGAGAGAGAGAGAGAGAGTGTGAGTGCGGGAGAGAGGGCGGGAGAGAGAGAGGGGGGTAGAGAGAGAGAGAGAGAGAGAGAGAGAGAGAGAGAGAGATAGAGAGAGAATAGAAAGAGGGGGAGAGAGGGAGAGTGAGAGGGAGAGAGAGAGAGAGAGAGAGAGGGGAGAGAGAGCGAGAGAGAGATGGGGGAGAGACAGACAAAAATAAAGAATGAGAGCAGGAGAGGGAGACAGAGTGAGGGAAAGGGTGAGAGGAGAGAGAAGAGAGAGAGAGGGGGGAGGGAGGGAGGGAGGGAGGGAGGGAGATAAAATAAAGAGAGCGATGAGAGAGGGTGAGAGAACAACAACTAAAGAAAGAAAATGGGAGGCAGATATTGGAGGGAACATCAGCGGGTAGCGGAGACAATAGAGAATGACGGGAAGGATTGGAAAGCGGAGCGATAAGAAAGACAGAGATATTTTCGGAAACCGAATTGATGGATATTGACAGAAATTTACTGGTATATTGTGGTTCAAAATTATTGACAATTAATAACACTAGTACATTAAAGTTATTAATTATTACTTCTGTACACTGAGCTGGATTTATGTGTACTAGTGTTATTACTATCATCAAAAAGGTCTATTGTCTGCAAATAAAAACAAATTATTACAAAACCATTGAATTCTTTGAATTCATTCGATGTTTATCCAAATCTGTAGCTGTATACATGGTAAAGGAAACCATAGGATCATGAAGCTTATGAATTCCTAGTCGGATCTCAATACTCTAATAATAAAATAAACAAGATCCAGAAACAATAAACATCCCCATATTTATCTTACCCACTTTCACATACATTTTTTATTTTATTTGTTTTGGTGGCGACGATGACTGATAAAATAATGATAATAACATTGGATTCCATTGCTTCAAGGAAACCTGGCTTTCTGTCTCTGGGCAAACATCCTCTTTACCAGCAGCGAGCCTGTGTTGACAGGCGATGTCATCTCCAACCTTCTAACACACACACGATCATATAACCGGTACCAGCATCTCACAACTCTTTCCACTTCCGGTGGCATTCCTTCCTTATCTCCCCTCCAAGGAGAGCTCCTGGTGCCTAAACAATAGACATGTCATCCCGGCTGGCAGCAACAATAAAAACTAGCCTTCTCACTATGCACATGTTTCTATCGCCTCCGAGATCAGAATTGTTGACCCCAGATTCAGTTTTTCTCGGAATGAAAACATTTCAACTTGTGTTTCCTAAGGAGAGAACAACATTCGAATCAATCATCCTGAAAGCTTTTTCGACCTTTCTCAGTAAGTAACAGGAGTTTCACTGGGATTGTGTTGGGCCTGGGTGAAACCTAAGCTTCCATGTTTCATGAAATGTAAAACAAAAAGTACAAGATACTATACATCATAAAACTCGTATCAGTCTTGCCGAAGACAAATCAAGTGTATGGGGTATTCTTAACCTCCAATACTTCTCCACTGTAATACTGGATTTACTGACGACAAACAAAAAAAACCACTTATCTCGTACTAACATTAAAACTTCCCGTTTAATCAGCATTGTCGTCATTGTTTCTACAGTGACTTCTGATAGACTTAATTTCCACCGATACATGACTAAGGCTAAATACAATAGAACATCCCTGGCATTACCTATATATATATTTATTTATTTTTATCAATATGAACTTCCTGTATAAATAAGTAAGGAGCAAGACGTCAAGGTGTACAAGAAATACAGTAACTTAAGACATAGTAAAAGCAATAATGTCCTGTTGTAACTTGCACACTGTAGTATCTATAGCCTGAACAATTCCATTACATACCCACTCACGCACATAACGTTAGCTCCGTTTTAGCTGCATTTATCTATATTTAGCTGCACTTTTAATCTATTGTTGTATATTGCAATATAATTTATTCATTTTCTTCCAAAGGGGAAGCTTTCCCTTGAGATTGTGGAGAAAAGCTTGTTAGTGGTTCGTTTCATACAACTATGATACTAACCAATATGATCGATAAGCAAACGATTTTATTGAACAGTCAGATACTATGGTTACTAGTATAATAATGTCAAGACATCAACGTTAGTAACGATAATACATATAGCAATGTGGGTCCATAGCGTTGTTCATAATGGAGTGTTTGCCAAGGGAAGTGCGCACCCCGTGCTCGGTTACCCTGGAACTGGCTATGGCCAACTTATGTTGTGTTTGAAGTGATCTAATGCAATCCTCCACCCTTCCTCTTTCTTCCTCCACATCTTTCCTATATCACGATCAAGTGTCAAGGCATTTCCAGCATTGTTCAAGTTTTCAAAGGACATCTATAATGCATTGATCAAGTGTGGAAGTGAGTATAACTAATATCGCCCATGAGTGGATCAAATTCTCTTTTTTGACGTATCCGGTTTTAAGATTCTGGTGAGAACCTACACGGTGACATGTACGTAGCTGTTGTTTTACTTAAGTACCTTCGTGTGGACCATACTGAACAACATTATTCATCTCTGAACCGAACAGAAATGTAAGCACACGATCCGTATTAAGATTTTATCTGGAGTTTAGTCAACCCAAAGCCTAGTACTCATGTTTGGCTATCACCGGAAGTTGATAAATGCTGGGAAATTCTTGCAAATTCTAAATGTCCAACATCTCGCTGAATAGATATAAATATTGTATGAGCTGTACTGAGCATTGCTGCTGGATCCAATTCCAGAGAACAAGTGTAGCGCTACCAGAGTCGCAACTCCGTGTTAACGTATATAGGAGTTAAGACTCTCGTAGGGCTACGACCGTTCTTTGAAACGGGACGAATCCTGATTCGGATCAATCTGTAATGGCTCTGGGGCCTATTTGACTAACTACTACTGACTACCATAATTGGTTCCTAATAGACTTATCAATGTCCACATATTGCATACACACTGTCTGTAGTATGGCAGATGAAACTGATACGTTACATGTTAGATGTAAACCATTAAATGTCACTATGTCTACTAGGCATTAATATTTGTACAGTTCCAACAAAATTAGCCTGACCTGACATTGTTGAGCTATAAATTCATTCATGGCTATCTCAAATTAATCTATTTCACATAAATATATAAGTGTGCAACTTATTAATATTAATTAGAATAGTATGTATGAATATGTTGAGATACATTGATAATAAACTGCAACCAAAAACGTCATAAGCGAATACATGTTGTTGCATTTACTAGTAATATGTAAACCATACTTCACTGACAATATCGGGGTAATGAGATTCCTTTGATATAACAATAACGTTTACCGACCAAGGGTAAAGTATACAACAAACTATATTCATATCTAGTTTATCTATCTGTTTCTAAATGTCAATGCATTATATGACATATCTGAGAATTAATCATATTCCATTATTCACCAATATTCAGTAGTTTTTTGTAAACATGTAACAGCTGGAATGTATGAACGTGGTCAATTAAACCATGCGATTTATGTTAGCTGAGTATCTAAATATCACATTTCAATAATTGTTTTACAGTTCCATGGTTCTGTGTAATTATATACTGAGTATGAAGGAGCTCACAATTACTGGGAATGGCAAACCATTTATGTGCTCTTCAGTGGGCTGCTCTTAAAGACGTACATCAGACATTCACAGAGGACATGAAAAAAAAAGAGTCAGATGTTGTTCTATTTGTTCCATGCCAGAAGCAAAACGGGTGACCGCCCTAAGCATTCACCTGCGTATTTATCTATCCGTCCAATACAGTATGTCCTGCTGCTTGTTGTGATCATAACGCCTCATGAACCGTTGTACGGATACAATATTCATGTTTATGGAGCAGATGTTGCATGGCCTTTTTAAAGGTTCATTGGTGAATTTAGCATTAATATCAAGGTCACCCGTATTCATACACATAAACAGGTTTTATACTCGGAAAATCAATGCTCTTGATACAGAGAACATACAGCATCAGGCCAGTGTAACTTGTGCATGGACGAATTAGCTTTAATAAGCTATAAACATGCCGGAATTTTAAATAAGAGAAATTAACTCGTAGGTACATATAGACACACTCTGAAAAAAACAATATTCGGGACCAAAAATAGACCCAGTGCCATAACGGGTTCATATAATGATGTCGTACAGTAACAGTCTCCTGAAGATCACCGTTCGGCGTGAAACTCAGAGTTGTGAAACTCATCTATTGCCTATATATAATATATACTAGTATATACTGGACAGATTGTTATGAATTTCTATAACTGTACTGTAAAAACTGATTTACTTGGTTGATATTAAAACGCCTATAAATAGTTTTAACAGTAGGAAGCTTTATCGTATTTCTCGGCCATGCAGAATACTCATATTTCTAATCATAATAAAAAATGTTAATCAACTACTTGTAGTATCTACAGTACTTTGTAAGATAATAACTTCATAGAATTGTCAATATTAATTACCAAAAATGAATTGCTGACATGACCTTAAGAACCATCTGTCACTAATTACATATATACCCGTGTCCTCTCTAGGTTTTCGCTTGCATGTACTGGCTCTTAGATAAAAGAGGCATTTCCGCCATGAAGTATCTACTAATAACAATCCTGAATTGTCAAATGACAGCTGACAAATTATGTGCACAACTTAGAGATCTCACATGTTAGATACTGGTGATGTTTCCAACTTCCCAATGGAGTGGGACAACATCCTGTAGGGATACCAGTTGTGATCATGCTAATTCTATTCTATTCTAATGTAAATGCAGCATAACGTATGCTCAACCTAGCTGGACATGCATCAGATAGGTGTTAATCTACCGTAAGCGAAAATGAAAATGTCAATGTTTTAACCGCAGGAAATCGGCTCGTCTGAGCAAGGGATCTTCTTGGCATTTCCTCTCGAGTTCTGGTGAAATGTTGACAGCCAATGGAACGCCACGTTTCATGACGTACAAGGTTACAACACGTAGTGTGCTTGGTATCACACCAAACGGATGTTGATATCAGAAGTGCAGCCATTAATGTTCCACCACTGGATTAGTTTAGTATTTACTTAATCTCAAAATTGAGTTAGGTTAGCTTTCTGCTACAGTACAGTAGATATCCCCAGATTGTTAATGAAATGCGACACCGTGGCAATTTGAGAGAGACACCGTGGCAATTTGAGAGAGACACTGTGGCAACTTGAGAGAGACACATAAAATCGACACCAGGCTTTGGTCTACAAAGCTCGTGCTCTCTTGACAGCGATTAATAATTCGCTCTAACCAGCCCTTAACGTGCATTACTGCTGGGTATGGCAAGAAATATACGATACCGTTGGGCCCAGAGAGCATGTATGTACAACACCCTGTAATAAGACGTATAATGCACTGATATGAAACATATCCTTACAACGCGCCAAATTTTGGAACAGTCAATGAAATAGTCATATCGGATGACAATGAAGGGCTCGTAGATTTGACCACGTACATGCACGTGTGTATTAAATCAAACACGTCATGGAGGTGTAGCCGGGTGTGATATAAGATGCTCCTACTGGTCACGGCCAACGGGGTTACCCCTTAGGCTCATTCGGTAGAGCGTTGCTCTCAATCCAGCAGCTCGGGTTCGAATCCCATTATCGGCATGATCCTCTGTTTCAGAAGTGCCCGAGAATATACTTGTACCTGCTATCTTACACATACCACATGCACATTCTTTACATTATCAGTAGATCTGCCTAACAGAATTATTTGTTTTCAACCAGACGAAAAAATATTAAGATGTAATAAGTAAAGGAATTGAACAAATTTAACTAAACATGTCCCTACTGCATACACCACGAGACTGGGTTCGTTTCATATATAGTTTACTGATTATTGACCTCTCTATTTTATTATCGCCTTTTAGCTGTGAAATTGTACTATTACACATTCAAATATTGCCACATTTATAGCAATACCATGCAGTTATAATGATACCGTCCTATGGTGCGACACGCTATGTATAAAGTGATTACCATATTCGTGTACATGTATTCTTGGGAAGTATAGATCTAGAGACAGACCCTCTAAACCACGATACACAGACACAATTTATTCCACAGAAGAATAGCAATTACAATCAGTCTGCTGTGTGTTGAGAACTGTTCTCTAAACACGTGCTCATTGAGTGAAGGGTCACACTGAAACTAATGAAAGACATGGCCGAAGCACCAACACGATAGTCGGTCTGTTCCCCCCATACGGCCGCCTGTCGATAAATCAACAGTAATTTGTCTCACTGTCCTAATATGCCGTCGAAATTCTGTGTACATCCCTACAGTACGAAGCCATTTTCTTGCGCAATTGACGTCCCGAATTGTATATATATATATCCTGCAGTGAAAATTATAACGGTTAAGGTTCGAGGATTTCGTCTGAAGCCTCTGAACGTTTGATTGTTTTTCGGGCCATAATATTCTTGGGTGCGATATTGTCTCAGATTCTCAGAAGCCCCAATGGTGCAATCATACCGGCCTTCGTGGAATTTCACGAAGAATGGTTTCCAAAGCATATTATACAGTCTATCAGGAATGGACAAGTGTTTTCAATTATTAAAAAGGTGCATTTAAAATATATATTTGAATGCTGGCTTTCTGTGTTACTAAATTGTACCTGTTCATTTTAGTCTAAAGTGAAACCAATTAAAATGTAATAGCTTACATTTCTATCTCTTCTGACCCGTATTTCCACTGTATACTCTAAAATTCAGCCATATTTTTCGCCTATTTATTATTTTTTAAAAAACCAGGGACCCTATTGGTGATTACTAGAGGTTTACATGCTTGTGCATATCGAATACGAAGAAAGCAATACCTACCAGAATGCTTCCCAAGTTCTAACAAGTACGTGAATCTGCCAATAGAAGTGGTATTACGAAAAAGAAGTAAGCGAACAAGATCACGCAGACTGTTATATCAATGGTAGACTTACCTTAGGAATGAACACCTTTTTATCGTGGCATACCATATATTTGAATAGGATATTAACAAATGGAAGTTTGTACATGCACATGCATGTGAATTAGTTTATTAAGTCTATGACAAAATAATTACCAACGCTGGCAAAGAGGGCACCACTCATGATGTACACTAGCTCTTACACTTGGGGGAAAAAAACCCACCTTAGCAGACACGATAGGCTTGTTGCAAGAAGTTCATTAGATTCGCTCAATATCTTCACCATATTTATGGTGTACTTCTATCATGCTTTCATCTATAACTGCCTGCAATTATTCATCGGAAATACCAACTATACATGTTTCTTCTTGAAATTACACAATTTCAGAGGCATGCAAAATGTGAAGCATTTGGTAATATAGTAAATAATGAAGTGGTGTGAAATATATACATGCATGTACATGTGTCTCTATCAAACAATAACATATCTAAATGTGTCTTGCCCAGTCGCCACCCTGCAAACACACAACATTATGTAATAACTTTATAACGTTGACACAACGTTGTAATAACGTTATATAACGTACGTGTTTGCCGGGCAACGACCTCTGAAAGCCACGACCATTTCCTACAAGTAGTATATGAAACTGCGTTTTAGGGAATACACTTCCACATGCAACATGATTAGTTGGTTGATTTGGTGTTTAAAGTCACTTTCAAGATTTGTTTACTCACATCATGGCTTGCATGCATATGTACTGCTTGTACTAGTCTGGATTTCCATCAGGTTGTATAGTGCTAGCTCACGTGGAGGTATTTCATGCCGCAGATATAACATGAATACCCCACTCAGATACAGTATACTGACTTCGAGCCGACCAGTCCTTGCTTTACCCCTTTAATGCTGAGCGCCAAGCATGAGAACAACAAGTACCATCTTTTAACGTCTGTTGGTATGACGCGACCGGCGATCGAACCCGCGACCTTCCGCACTCCGGGCCGACGCTCTAACCATTACGCCGCGGAGCCGTCTCCAACCAAGAATATTGCATTGAAAATAATGTATTTAATTATTGAACGTAAGGTCATGCGCATATTTTGTCGTTGTATTCCTCCCATAATACTCAATATCTTGATTAGGCCTATCGTATATATTTCATGTTTATAGAAACAGGGTTGTGCAAGTCTTAATTGTATATGTATTTCATATCCTTTCAGCTAAATATCTACAAATACTAATAATTAAAACCAGAAATAATGCATAATATGGTTTAAACATGTTTTTATTAAAAACAAATTAAATGAATGACGATTGGTTATCAAGCTGTAAATGTTTATACCGCTCCTCGATATTACTATGTTAAACCGTTATACTAGTATTGCGGAAACAATAAGAACCATATATCTACATGGATATTAAACCTCTCCCTGCTGGATTAGCCACAGACACTGCTCTTTAGGGCATCTCCGGTTGCCTTCAGCATGGAGAGGGTTAATATAATTCTTACTCGGCACACTTCGCTGTGTCCAGTATCTTTGGCTAGAAAATACACAAACATCCGCACTGTTTATGTCTTTCTTTATTACACATACGTACCGCATTATTACTTTCTTCCACACAGTGCATATGCTAACATACCAGACAATGCATGCACAAACGGATGTTAGTACATTTACCTCAAGGCCGACCACTCTAAAGAGGACCATTAGTGTAACGGGTTATCTGTTCTTTAACGCATCCTGGACAAAGAGTTGACACGAGCGGATACTGTGTACATATCGGGGG
The DNA here is from genome assembly GCA_032361225.1 of Lepetodrilus schrolli. Classification (NCBI taxonomy): domain Eukaryota; kingdom Metazoa; phylum Mollusca; class Gastropoda; order Lepetellida; family Lepetodrilidae; genus Lepetodrilus; species Lepetodrilus schrolli. The sequence goes on from JAUTBT010038226.1 coordinate 9,920, forward strand.
TGGTATTTTAGCGTGATTCCTTCCAGTAATGATCCGCGGAATTCTGTCGCTAATGTATTCCTCCGCGATACACGAAACATTAGTTAGTCTCCAGGGTCCGAAAACATGTACTTTCTGGCCACTTAGCATAGTTGTCCATCCATCAACCAACTATGTCCGTGTTAATGACTGCCACGGCGAAGCAAATAGAGTTGTTGTCACTGAACTGATGGCTATACATTCAAGTATAGACATCATTGGCTATCAGTGTTACTTCGCCAGTTACTGCATCAACCTATTAACATAATTTAACTATTCATCTCGCTATTACATCATTTGCATAATTTTTAATACCTTTTTTTATTGCATGTTTTTCATGCTTCTTCATTTTTAAAACACATATCGTAAAATAATTAAGTGTTTAATCGTCACAAATTGGTGAAAGATTCCCGCAGCGACGTTAAACTCCATAATCACTCACTCACTCATTTCACCAGTGGAGGTGATGGATTGTGTTTTAATGCAGTATAGACATACAGTGTATAAAAAGTGGACCTTCCCTTATGTTTACTGGGAATCAATATTTGTTGTGTACGTGGCATTGCTTTTGTTTAACGCAACTGTCCATATAATCGTCTAATCTAAAGGTGTTAACATCGGTCGATTTAAGATACATATATGACATACATACATACATAAAGACACAGACAGACAGACAGACAGACAAACAGACAGACAAATACATACACACATACATATAAAACGACACACACACACACATACACACACACAGACGCACAGACACATACGCAACTGTCCATATAATCGTCTACGGACGGACGGACAGATAGACACATACATACATACACACATACATATATAACGACACACACATACACACACACACACACACACAGAGAGAGAGAGAGAGAGAGAGACGCACACCTACATACAACACTAAAGCCATGTCATTTTACCTACTGACCTTTACCAAATTAAATTCTACGTGATATTCCCTATGTATCTAGTCCGTATAGCCATAAGGCAGTAAGTAAGCTTACCTCAGACTAACCTCATTTATCCATCGGACTACTGTAGCTTTCACGAATAGCCACATTTCAACCTATTATCTAAAAGACTATTTGCGATGCTCGTGTATTCCCCACGGTCCAAGACAAATTATCCAAGATGGCGTTGAGTGTCCAGCTAGTAACGAGAATGCTTCGCTATCGCATCAAGTGTTTTAGTTATCGACACTCTAGGGGATCGTTGATCATTCTTCCATTAAGCTAATCCCCAGCATGCTTGTCTAGACATTAAAGTTCATCCGGTTCCATTTGTTGATTGCTGCCGCTACCTGAATCCCAATACAGAGGTATCTATGCAAGGAAGGATGCTGGTAATTCCAAACACGAATTATCTAATTGGTTCCCTTTAGGTGTTTGTCAAGTTGTTGCTGTGAAATTATCTTTCCCATTTATATTATGTATCGCCTTATATGGAAATGGTATGTTGGTACTCTTGTCTTATGCATATATCTCGTCGCGCGAGTGGAATTGGTGCTATTAGTACCCCCGACCTTCAAAAAGGATGATACATAACATGTTATTTCGTTACTGGCGAAATGGTGAGAAGTACATTCACGTAATTCATGTTTTCGTAATTTCTAGTATCCCAAATATTGATGAATCGTCTTAGAATGTAAAATAATGGGATTCGAACCCCCAGAACCCTACAGATCCGAAACTGTGTCCATGACTTGTAAAGTATGCTCTGAGCAGGCTAGGACTCAATATAAATTAATAACACATGGCATACTTCGTATTCTCCTTGTGTACTTGGTATTATGTCATCAGCCGCTAACAACGAACTTGTTAAATGGAGTACATTAAAACGCATGGGCATTAATACATACAACTTAACATGATAAAATATGTTCTAGTAATATTTAACTATCCAAGTGCTCGCAGAGCCTGATATGTATATCCTCGTTAGATAACACGAACCATTTCATATGTGGAATGAGCTACATGTACATATCTGTGAAGACTGTTCAAACTTTTATGTAACACAGTTAAGATGGCGTCATTTGATAGCTATTTTACATGATCCGTTCAATAAGTTGTTTTAAGTAGCACAATATTCATTGCGGAAATAGCTCAATTTCTTAATCATAAAAAAAACGTGCAATTGCTATGAGCCTATGTGTCTACAGACAAAAAAAATAAATGCAAATTTTACGAAATTTAAGGACGTAAATATTATCATAAAGGTTAATTATCACATCTATTAACCTTTTGCAAGGTAAATATTAATGCTTTTTATTTACTGTCACGCACAATTACCTAGCCTCTAATTCGAGTTTTGCTTATCTAATATGCCAAATAAATCTTTGTCACGCTAGTATGACTAATATTCATGAAAAAGTAAAACTAGTATGACTAATATTCATGAAAAAGTAAAACTTATTATCTTAGATACAATGTGTCTATTCGTAAATACACATTAACTGGAATCGCACAAGACGTATCCAGAGCATAGAATGATAGATCTACCTAAGATTATGAAAAGAATAAATCATTATAATTCAAAATATATTTTTAAAACAATATTTATTTGAACACTTCCGGGATTCATGAACAACCAACCTAATGGCTATGAAAATCTCTCCCTATATAATTCAAAGAAATATATATTGTACAAGTGAAGATCAAAATGTCATCTTTGTCAGTTACGTTTTCAGTGACATAGATGCCCTCTAATTACGTTGAAACAAATAATCTTAAACGCATGACTGTAACTATGAAAGTACTCCCAACTCTGAGCCAAAAGAAGAACTCATCCAGATCATGGCTCTAGTCTTGTCTTTGAATAGATAATACGTTAATGCGTTTAGTACGAGAATGAGTACCGAATCCTACAAGATTGATGTTACTTTTCCTACTCGGAAAGGTCATGTGATTTACTCGTGCTGTCAATTCCGGTCGTGTGAGGGTACCAATATATGTATATGATCTCGCAGGTCCAGGGAATTTCAGCAAGAATTTTTCGGCAAGAGCCTGTGTATATTGGTCAGTTATATATACTCGCACGTATGATGTTGGAATTAAGACTCAATACATCAAGACCGACATTTCCAATAGAATTAATTTAGATGTTGCATGCTGCTGTTGAACTGTGATAAATACATCACAGAATAACAGCATTACATTCTTGCATAACATGAATGTCGCATGCATAAAAAAGAAGAGGTGATGTATTACTGAATTAGAATGTACCAGCAACTCTTATGAATTCTATTAGAAGTAACACCATTTCTCTACTCAAACATATACGCTGTAGACTGTAGACATGATACATATGATGAAAATTCTATCGCCTGCGTTGATTACCTTGTGTTTTGTTGATACTCCTGTCTATGTGGTCGTATAAAGTCCCCCATGGACAGGTGTATTGCTCTATCATGAGTACACATGCATACTGCATGAGTTTTACTGTCTATTTCAGTTTTTCCCGAATGTATAATGCGACTTCGTGATTGCCTACTAACTGGTTTTAAACGATTAAAAAAAAGGTTTAGAGCCGCTTTCAAGATTCTTTCACTTATATCACGGCTTGTCAGTTCTAGGGCAGGAAGAAACCCGCAATATCCGTTGCTCTGAATGTTGCCTACGAGCACCGGTTGGTACTGACAGACCAAGGATGGTATCTGCATTGCCACTCTACAGATTTAAACGATCTAACGTATTACATTAGTAATGCAAAGCATATACTATTTACAATGTAAATGGTATTTGATTGCATGAACAGAGCTGTTTTGGAAAAAATATAACCGATTTTAGACGCTATGAAATAATTGGAGACCTCTTCTCGTGATGTTTCGGTATTTAAGAGATAGTTTAAATATTACTTGTGATGACCTGTGTTATAAGAGGTGTTGAATACTGGGAACTTTGTGGTTTCCGCTTTCTATATATAACCATACGTATAGGGGGTTTAGCCTGGGACTACTAAACATAGAAAATACGTGTTTGATCATTATGGACAAAACATCTTGTTATGAACGACATCCATGTTAATTGTATCTTACCGTGGGTGGTCATTGCTTTCTCAGAAAGAATAAATAAATACACATGTACAAGAGCCATGCTTGCAATTAAAGTCTCTTTATTGGCTGTTGCTAATTGTCAAGTACTATTTCAAAGTGGTGCACACTTTTCCATAATGTATTTGTATACTGTCGTATGATAAATAACAGTGTGGTTATCGATTACGATACCGTCAATTTAATTGTTCATGGCCACAATGCATGATAATTACAATGTACGCTTTTACACTTTACACATTCAAGGGACGTTCTTCAAGGAATATTCTGACATAATCTTCCACTTAGATTATGGAACATCCTAGCGAAATGTCTCCCCTCACTTGTATACATGTCGTTCAAGGAATGTCCTAACCTGATGCCCCTTTTCTTACAGTTCAAGGAATTTCTTGACAGAGTAATCTCCCTTTCCCATTTCGCTCAAGGAATATCCTGACCTAATCTTCAATTTCCTCATTTATAATCAAGGGATATATGGAGGGCTTGATCATCTTACCATTACAGAATGACTAAAACAAGATTTAGATTGTTTTAGCGATATTTCTACTTATGTAAAGTTAAGGTTTGTATTAGTGAAAATACACATTTCTTTAGCTATATACAAACGCACGAGAGAGAGAGAGAGAGAGAGAGAGAGAGAGAGACAAAAATACAGAATGAGAGCAGGAGAGGGAGACAGGGTGAGGGAAATGATGATAGGAGAGAGAAGAGAAGAGAGAGAGAGAGAGAGAGAGAGGGGGGAGGGAGTGAGGGAGACAAAAGAAAGAGAGCGATGAGAGAGGGTGAGAGAACAAAAACTAAAGAAAGAAAATGGGAGGCAGATTTGGGAGGCAGATATGGGAGGGAACATCAGCGGGTAGCGGAGACACTAGAGAATGACGGGAAGGATTGGAAAGCGGAGCGATAAGAAAGACAGAGATAAAGAAAGAGAGAGAAGAGAGAGAGAGAGAGAGAGAGAGAGAGAGAGAGAGAGAGAGAGAGAGAGAGAGGCGGGTGGAGGTTGAATAGGGAGGAAACTGTTCCTGATACACTAAAGGGAATTTCATGCTCTCACACAATGAAATAATGACGTGTCCCCCATTGGTTGCATTTACGTTATTGTTTTAACCTAACATTCCCATTAGGAATCACGGATCACGGAGAGTAGGGTAGTGTGAGGTATTAGTCCCGCATTGCACATCACAGTACCTACGGGATTTGACACAGACGTCGTGTTAAAAATGTCAGATGCTCAGTCATTACTTTGTACATACACACCTAAACATCGTTATGGCATGCGAGTGTTTGATTTGATGCTTGGTAAAGTGTATCCCATCCTTTGGTTTCATAATGTACATCATATTTGCGCCTTGCAATAGATGTAATCTGAAAAGAACACTAGCTACATGTAAATAAATGTAATCTATCATTCTTCGATCAGAATAACTGAAATTGGACTTTATTTAAATATAGTTTTCGTGAAAATAAACAACATACACGTTAGATAACAAAACTCGTAGAATTATTTATACCTAGGGTATTATGCAATTTTTCAATATTCTCAAATCAGTTATATGAGTATACGTACATACGCTTTATTACATCAACTTCAGATTTTTATATTAATACATGTAGACTAGTACTAATTTTTACAATAATATTAATAAGAATTATAATAATTATTATTATTACGTCGGTCAATGGATCAGTGTGCTCTCATGTTTTCCTTCTCAACTCCATGGGGAATATACAACCCAAACTGACATTCAAGGCGTTAGAAGGTTTTCATGCACATGCCCATATCATCCTTCCGGGTACCTATTCTCTGCTGGGTGAACTGAGACATTTTCATACTAAGCCACTTGCCTAAGGTGACACTACACGTGTTTCAGTGTGGGGACAGTTTTATATATTTGCGTTGTAGTTTGTTTCGAATTCAAAAACAAGCAAGAATTGTCAGACTTAATAGAATTGGTCGGGAGTAGAAGAGGTAATCTTCAAGATAATTGATACCTCTTAAATATGTCTGATTGGCTTCTATTTTGATTACAAAGACCCGCCGGCACTGTCCGGCACTAAGTGAAATAGACACATCTTAAATCATTTACCTGATTTAATCGGTTTAACCTTTGATAAATCAACAAGAGTTACGCTCTTCATATGTTTAATTAATTTGTTTTAGTCTATTTACTCGAAAATGCTTAACAACGTTTAGTGTATTCCAGACAATAATCAACCTTTTTGCTTACTTTACTTACGTAAATATCCAGGAACGGATTTCATAAGTTGGATACTTTTTCTTCTAATCCTATTCTAATGAATAAAATATATTTACATCAACATTTTGTATATCCTTCATAACTTATAGCTTTATGAATGATCGATTCTTTGTTCGAAATGAGAATATCTTTTTAGCAAGCGTATTACAAATCGTATTTAGATATGATTATGAATAATTTAGCACTAAGACGATGCATGACAGGATATGGCAGGGACTGTACTATGACTAAGGTCACCACAGAGTTACGCCGTTTCGTACTGTTGCCCTGAGACACACACACACACACACACACACACACACACACACATACATACATACATATATATACATATATATTGTCATACCTGTAGTAAATCGAGGTGTAAATCGAGATATACGTCATTTCCTGCTATAGTAAAAGCATGGTATACGGACTGATTTAGGCCAGGATTACAGTACGACCCTTTCGTGAAACGGGGACCAGATCATAATGACGTTGTTGATACTAGAAATTAGGATATCTTATAAATATAATTTATAGTATATTAGTATATGAACATGTTAGGATTGTGAACTGTCGTTTATAAACATTGTCTGTTCAGTCTTCACAACCGTATCCGTCTCATATTATTTAATTTCAACAATTTGCTCCACAATATCTCTGTGACATACTTCAACCTTACAAACCAGCAAGACTCATTAGATAAGACTCAAAGAATCGGCTACAGACTCCAAGAACCACCAGTAAATTTTGGCACCGTTGTTTCTCCTCAGCAGCCGTCTCTGACTGGAATGACCTCCCTCTAACAGTCAACTCTCCATCACCCCTCTCAATCTTCAAATCCAGACTAAAGACTCATCTGTCTAAAACCGCCTTCCACAAATAACAAATCACCTTTTAGCGCGTTGGGCATGCTGTTAGTGCATGAATATAGCGGTAAGTAAATGGACTACCTATATCTATATCTATAAAATAAAGAGTATTAGACAAACGTGAAAACATAAATGTCCTTTCCGTCTCATATCTCCAGTGCGTCATGATTTCCGCGCGGAATAATATTGGCTTTAATCGGGATATCTAATAATAATAATGTGAACATTTATATAGCGCCAAATCCACGCTCGAAAGCAAGATCATAGGGCTACATTATTACCCCGGTCACTGGATCTGTGTACACTCAATTTCCTTCTCAACTCCCTGGGGAGTATACATCCCAAGCTGCCGTTCAAGGCTATCATTCACATGTTCATCTCATCCTTCCGGGTACCCATTCTCTGCTGGGTGAACAGAGGCATTATCGAACTAAGCTACTTGCCTAAGGTGACACCACAAGTTTTTCAGCCTGTGATTCATTGTGGGGCAGGAACGAATCCTAGATACGATCAG
>JAUTBT010038237.1:0-17629 GCA_032361225.1 Lepetodrilus schrolli
TCTAATTATATTACAAAACGTTTGGATTGAAAGATAAACTCATGAACTGACGATAATATTACTTCAAGTTCGCTTACAGAGATGTAATTCTCACTATCACGTAGGGTACAGCCAGGGATATGTTTTGGAGATAAACATATTTCTCATGTCTGATTATTTCATACTTTTTACAACAAAAAAGAGAGAATATAACGAGCTGGATCCCTAATAGCTACGATCATGTTAAATGTTGTCATACTGTGCGCATATAAAACATTATTACGTTGCATTCGTATTTCATTGAAACATCAATAACCTATACTAGACATATCTTCATACCATGTTATTAATGGGCTGCACATAAATAGGAAATAATACAATTCAGTTTCCTAGACTAAAGTACACGTTTAATTACTTTCATGTGGCATGTTAACATGAGACATTCCATTCAGAATATCAGGTACGTTCTTTGTTATACATGCTATTTCTGCACTAACGTAACACATTTCACTTTAGCGATTAATATCACTATACAATATAACTGCGAGCAAGACAGTAAATTAAAGGCATACATTTACGGCTTGTTGCCATATTTCATGGTAAAACGTATTGTACCTGAAAGTATGTACCGTACATTTGATTTATCTAAACAAGTATATTGGGCAACAAGCTATATTTCCGCATGTCCCTCTGATTTGCAATATTTTCACGTTTTTCCACATTTTATTATTTCATGTTATCGCGAGATTGTTTGCCTTAAAGTCTTATTTCTATTATTCGATTCCAGATCTAGATTTTCAAACGTGCGGCGTATTTTTTTCAGTGAGCAATCACAACCTTCAGCCAGTTTACCCATATTCCGAAACACACGTGACTTGCTTTGTTTTTCTATATATTACTATTTAACTTCAGAAAGTCGGATTCTCCTGGAAATGTATGTGCTTGGTATAGAAGTTCAAACAAACACAGACTAACGCTAGCTAACATGGTTAACAGAGTTATAATTCAACATAGAGTAATTGCCAAACAAATACACTAAAACAAAACAAACAAATACATGAATAAACAAGACACCTAAATATACCAATTCACAGCAAACCACTAGATCTCCATGGATCTAGGAGGACGCCCATGAATTGAAATCCTCGAAACACAGACCATCGTAAATAATCTGGCCCCGAGATTACGAAACTATTTTAGCAAGATTTCATGCTCAACTCAAAGTTTTATTCATAAATATCCATATACGATTTGAGCTTGAGCATGAAATCGTACTCAAAACATTTGGTTATCTCGGGGACAGATATAGCGAGTAGAGCTGTTTTTCTTATATTATTTTAAAAGCAAAATATAGACCTACTTTTTCTTTTATGCGTATAGATCTATTTCCTGCAAACACACAATGTTATATAAAGTTTTTACAACGTCGTAATAACGTTATATAACGTGCGTTTGCCGGGTTGTTTTTTAAAAACTTATTTTAAATGTACCAATGCAATGAGCAGTAGTAGAACGGATAAAACAACACATGTCACACGTTTAAGCAACTCTGATGAATGTAATATACTTCCATCTTTTACAACAGTTACTGTGCTTCGGTCCGATTACGTTCAGTCTCATTTAAAATCAAACCCGAAGCGGAAGTTACGATATATAACTGGATAGTCGCTCTCAGCTATAACGAATGATTTGGCGGAATAATTATGTTAACAGCGGAAACTGATATACCTGATTTTAATGAGATTGGATCGAGTTCAGATGATCCATGATAGACGAGAATATGTATGGAATATCTCTCCATAAACCGTTCACTCATTCAGTTATGGATGTAAATAAATGTCGAAACCGCCAAATATTTCATTGATCTAGTGGAACACTTTGTTGAAGCCTACGATGCAAATTGTTAATGACAGCTAAGCAAACCTTGATAAATTCCTCTTCAGATGATCACAATAGAAACCATGAAAACTGAATACATACCTATATTTAATTTTGAAATATATATTGACGTCAGTAGGCGTTTTAAAAATGTTATATTGTTTACTTTGACATACCATAAGTTCCCACTGGCTACTACTACTACTACTACTACTACTACTACTACTACTACTACTACTACTACTACTATTACTACTACTACTACTACTACTACTACTTCTACTTCTACTTCTACTACTAATATTACTACTAAAATATTATTATTAATAATAAATAGTTTATTTTTGCTTTATGTATTTTCATCTAATCTTAGACTATCCATAGTCTCAGATGATGAAATTAAATAGTTTAAATATTAATTATATTGATTGGTATTATATTTATATTATTTATATGAAAGGAGCCGCTGATATGCTTGTTCTCCGGGGGCTGTTGCACGGAACAGTTGTAGCTACAATTGATTGTAAGTCCAATTTTCGGAACCCACTAAAAATGTAAGTCTGGTTGCATGAACCACTTTTATCGCTACAATAGTTTTAGCTAACCATATTCTCAAACATTGTAGCAATAACAGTGATTTATTCAATGGACTTAAAGTTGTAGCGGATTACAACATTTTGACTTATAATTAAGTGTAGCTACAATTGTTCTGTGCAACAGGCCCCAGTAATCTAGACTTGCTTAACTGATCTAGTTGGATATTTTGAATAGGAGTATTTGGGTGAGAACAAAGTGTGACAGGGACTAATCTAATATAACATAAATACACATTATTCCATGACTGAGAGCAGAGCATTATGTCATAGCCATTATATATGCTGTCAATGGTGTACTTATTGTATGTGTACTGATCTCAGATGCGTCCCTTCCGTGAATGGAGGCGGGGAGGGGGGGGGGTGCTTGCCATCATGTCATAGACATTATATACTGTCAATGGCGTAGCCTACTAAATAAACCCTGATATTCGATATAAACATGTACATGCACATCGCCGAACTGTACTATGTACTCTCGTGTAGTGAGTAGTAGTAGTATTTCCAAGACGATTCTGGAGAGAATAATCTCGTCTCTGCCACAGATACTAGCTTAATCTAAGGAACCCTTCACTCTTCTTTAGTCCTTCTCGTTAATCACGCCAAACGCTAGCCCACACTCGGAGGTAGGCGAGATACCAGGAATTGTCATTAGGAAGCCTTCGTCAGTTTCTTAGCTGCGAGATTCTCAAGATCGTGTCGAAATCTTACGAATGCCATCAACTTTTGCATTTAGACCCCCAGTAAAGGTATATTTTACAACGTGAATGATTTAGAACACTGTGTATGTCTGTAATCTTGGTAACGTAGATAGGTGCAGTCGAGCTTCATGAAACGGTCGTATCGAGATGAGCGTCACTTCCTGTTATAACAAGAGCCGTAGGGCTGTACTAAGGCCGGAGTTCCATGAAAGGGTCGTATCGTTAGTCCGGGCGCAAGCCTAGGTATGCGTCACTTCCTGCAATACTAAAACCATAGCGTACGTCCAGATTTATGCCAGGATTACAGTACGAATCTGTTGTGAAGAGCAGTGGTTACTTTTACAGAAGGAACGGTGATAAATACGTCGATAATAGCAGTATAGCCTTGGTTCACGTCTTGTCGTGTTTTTGTTCTTGTAAGTGTGTGGATAGATGAACGCATTTTTTTTTTCACTACTCAATTCGTAGATAAAGAGACGGAAAGATATGTCACGATTATATGTATTTTAAGGGTTTTGTTCAACAGAACTATCGTGACTTACGCTACGACTATTTTGTAGAACCTGACGAGTACATTTGTAGAATTGCGCATATCTGTTACGTACTATAGCGGCGTTGCAACCGGTCTATCGTGCTTTACGCTACGATAATTTTGTACGTTTGCAAAATTGCGCATATCCGGCGTGTTCTATAACCCACTAAGCCTGAGAACTGATTAATATATAAAATCATTCAGGTCAGGAAGATTATTCAATGAGTTTATTATTTATTTGTTTTATTTTATATTCTGTTACTATGATTATGATTATGATTATGTTATTTTGTGTAATTTATTTTGGTTTTGCTTTTCTTCGCTTTCTTTGTTCTCATTTATAGGATGGGAGACTTTTGAAATAACATCATCGTCCAGAAAGTAGGCTGTCTTGTCGGTTGTACCAAAATAAACGTATAACGATAATCTGGGAAGACGTCTGAAACTTGCATTCGTCTCGTCATTCATTCGCCTCGTCATTGATGGATGTCGGTATGTATATATATAGGTGTAAGTAGGACGGAAAGATACCCCAAGCACTCTCAGCTCTCCCATGCCTAGACTCGCAGTCACAAGTAATCGAACTACGTCACGTGACAACTACTGGAGTGAGAGGGGAGATAATTTACAACCGGGTACTTTTCCGAATTCCAAGCAGGATTTGTTGAAGTGGTCAACAAGCCCTGATGACATTCCACAGATATGTGTCATTTATGTACAGCCAGTAGACCGTTAGACTTTTCACAATAATAACAAATGTATTCCTTGCATATGGGACCGGTTGTCACAAGTAGACACTAAACTTTTGACGCTTGCTGTATTAACTTTCGAGAACACAATTGTGACTATACAGATATGCAATAAATATATTTATTGATCTATATATTGATGCGCTTCGATAATGTCATCAGTGTGGAGTCTAGCGTTTTATTAACGGCATTATTATTATTATTATTATTATTATTATTACTACACAATGTGTGTGTTTTGTGACAAATGGCAAACCAGCCAAGCAAACACGCCCGTAACTGATTGTTGTGTTTATCTAATATAACCGTTAAGTATTGACAGTACCGGACTATAAAGATGTCGATAATATTAACTGTCTACTTGACACTTCGTTAATATGAAATAACAAGTAGCGTTGATGTGATAGTACCACTTTCCATATACGATATGGACTACGTTATCCGGAATCGTTTTCTATCATCCACCACCCCTCCCCCATCCCCTCACCCACTACCACTACAACTACCACCAACACAACGAGCACGGCCAGTAGTCACCACCACCATCATCTCAACCACCACCACGAACAACGACCACAACCACCACATCAGTCACACTCACCACAACGTTCAACCACCACCACCACCACCACCACCATACGTGCATACAACCACCACCACCACCTACCACAACTATGCACAGCAAGCATAGTCTTTCAAGGTAACAGGTAGGCTCTAATGGCTGCGATACGGTCAAACCCCCCAACTCAAAAATAAACACTAACATTCAAGATCATCAACAGTATTTTCTTTGACCGTCAGTCTTTACTTCACTGTGACTTTGTATACTGTACCTCTAAACAGTTGCGTATCATTTCTAAACAAATCTAGATAGTTAATATCTGACTTAATTATCGACCTGATAAAGCTTCTAGATAATTCAATACGATTCCTAATTATGTTATGGCATTCACAGAAACCAATGTCAGATTGTAAATCGTCTTGTAAGTTATCTGTATATACCGGTACATCCTCCCAATCCAGTAGTCAATATCGCCATGCTAACACACAGATTCGCCTCCAATATCCTAGCTTTCCGTTGTCCGTTGTCCTAGTTGTCTGTTGTACTAGTTGTCCTTTGTCCTATCTCTTCGGCTAGCAACTCTCGCTAACTGCACGTCTGTACCATCTGAGGTAACCAAGATCCAACACACAATATCATACATAATAAAATCTACGACGTTAAAATCATATCTGGTCTCCATACCGAGTTGACAGAAATGATGACATGCTCTGCTTCTGTAAGCTGTTGGTGTGCTTCATTGTCACAAGCATATCCTGGCCCATCTGGACACGTTGATATTTTATTTCAACAGACATTTCCATGGAAATCCCTTCTAAATACCTCTTTAACCGGAACCGATCATACCATGATTGGGAATGTCAAGGTATATTGCCTTAAGACCTGCATCAGTTGGAAAGGACGGGACTTAGGGTGATTAGTAACAGACGTGTAGTGACATTATGAAGGATTGAGACAATCTTCGTCTTGGTGGAAAGCTTGATAACAGCAGAGGTGTGGATGGAACGCTGCAAGGTGCGCGATGACAATGATTTCGACGGTTCTTGGCGGAATTCTATACGAGTGAAGTCTTCATGAGTGCAACATGTCATGTATACGAGATTGACCGCGTGACCAGTATCTACAGTAACTTTGTATACTTATAATTCGCAAAGCTATTCATTGTATACGTTCTTATTGTGTACAATATTTGTCTTATTAAGTTAATGTGGATGACAATCGAACACTGCAATAACCGGAAGACGGAGAGGAGCCAGGCTTCGGTTGACTTAAATCGATATCTACCTTGAGCCACTTCCCATTGTGTAACACTTCCAAGATGCTTTAATAGATTTATTAATATTTTATAGAATTATTTCCTGTTTATTGTATTCGTTAACTCCATGACAAGGTGCCCGAGGCTATGTTAGCTGCCATGGCAACTGGAATAACAACTCATTTGAGTGAATAAACGCAGACTTGTACTATAAACAGCAAAAACAGTTCTATGGCATATAAAACTGCATATTAACAATATTTTTAAAAGAATAAGCAGATAGATTCATTATGTTTCTCGCTGACCTACTGTTTACACTGTAAGGTTTGATTTCTAACTTCTCGTTGGACTAATATTTTATTTAATAATATGACGATAGAAATGTTTCTAAGTAGGATACACAACTTTCACAATTGATTAAACTATAAGTAGGTCAGTTGACAAACGATTAGTACATTTTCGTATCTTTCTCTCACCACCATAGACCATTGTTGTATTATCGGAATTATATCTTAGCTGCAGCCAAGAAAATCAAATTCCCTCTCTCTCTCTCTCTCTCTCTCTCTCTCTCTCTCTCGTTCTTTCTCTCTCTCTCTGTCTCCTCCCCCCCTCCCACCTCACACACACACACACACACACACACACACACACACACACACATGCAAGCAAACTCGTTCTTGATCTCTTTCAATATGCTCAGATATTATTTTCAAGCACAAATTAATTCGATTCTCCAAAAGGCTACGCTTTAGTTCGATAGCATGCCTATACTATCAAAGAGATGCATTTTTTTGTTATGATGACGTTGCTGGAAACTGAGGTCAGCCAAAGATCAGCCAATGATTGAACGTAAAGTCAATCCTTACTTTAAAGGCAGGACTCCTATTTGATAGTGTTTTTTTATTACCGTGAATAAAACAACTCCGTCCTTTATATTTTATAATTAAAAATGTCAGTATAGTTAAAAGTTATAGAAGTGTTCGAGGTATATTATCTATCCTTTCAGGTGCGGACAAATAACAGTAATCTCTGTTTCTAATAAGAAGTCTGATGACTTATATAGGTGAACTGAGTATACATCAAATGTTGTTTTGTTCCACGCTCGATCGGCACACATGCAATGATATATTATCTATTGAAGTATGTACAATATTATCCCAGCTCAATTGAATACTGTTACCTATAGCCGGAATGTCAATAAAATTAAAATCTTATGGAACGTTCCTTGAGAAGGCATAGTTGAATACGATAACAAGCAATGATTTGCCAATAATGATTTACTGTTTGCAGCTGCGTGTTTGTGTAGACAATACAATGCAAAAGAAAAAAATACACCAAAATTTACCCTACAACATTAAACATATTAAAGCCATACACGAGTTTAAATGGCTTACCTTATCGCAAGCATGCAACTATACACGTACGGTAAATATGAAAGTATTTAAATTTCGAAAATCTTTAAATTCCAAATGTGCCGATAAGATTCCATAGCATACTTGGATCAAATCTAACGTTTTAACTGTTTTCCGATTTCCTTCTCAGTATGATCTAGTAGGTTCCCTATTTTCCATTAGTATTTCAAGTATATCGTGGGAGAAGACCCTGAAGCAACTAGATCTAGTCACCACTGCTGATACAGCTACTGTTCAATATGTGGAGAGACAGACTTATCTATAGTGTCAACAAGAGATCTCAGAAAGGAAGAGGATGCCTGGCGGCCCAAACAGGATTTGAACTAGGAAATATCGGTCTCCGCCCCCCCAAAAAAATCATCGTTTTGCTCTTTGGCGATTGGGTGGAAGTATGTAGATACGATGTGAAAACTATAGCTGTGTTATATTAATGAAGTCGCTATTGTATTATTATTTCTTAGCTTAGTAATTCTTGAATATACTTTCAAAGCCATAGAAATCAAATGTATTTTGTATTTTCTATGACTTTGGAATTCACAAATAAATAAGAATGGCATACAATAGAAGTTAGTTGAAATAGTATATGTCCTTTCAGTACATCAGTTGTAAATATATCGACATGAATGGCTGCCTATGACATCGTACCTATTTCAATCAAATGGAACCCAAAAATTAGTCATACAATATTGTATATACGTTGACAGTCAAATTCTCATATAACCAATAATCTAAGCAGTTTACCGAGAAAATGTTGTTTTGCTATTTCAAAGAAATCTTTAAATCATTCGCATTAATTTTGGATGAACTCCAGTATTAACCTGTACCCTAAATCTAATTTAAGAAGAAATTTGTACATCGCTGGAATTGTGATAAGCTATAATAATAGTGGCCAATTCTTACCGTTATCTACCACGCTATATACAACTAACTAATCTATTGCTGTATAAGCTCGAGAGTGTTCACAAAAGTTTGATTGTAGTCCGCAACCCTTTAATTTGAATTATATGATGACTATCGGGAAAATCTTTAATCTGCCTCCGTCAAATCCCACCTATCAGAACTACATATAAACAATCACGCGTGTGCTATAAAATTACTCTCAATTACTTCTTTTCTAATACACGTGTAATCCTTCTGGTCGTGTTACTGTGTAGACATTATGATATACACTTTGATCTAACCATAATATCTAGCGTATATCGACCACACCTATTATAAAGTCATCAAAATGTCGACACACCTACGTTTCACGTCAGTGCCATATTCGCACCCAACCCCATATAATAGGTAAACATTGTGCGAATTTTAGGACAAATAAATACTTATATATCTCAAATATTTATTTAGACTGCTAAATGATCGCTAGACCGAGTATTAACCTTGCGCCGAAGTGTTCCTTTACGTGCAAAAGGGCTGGCTGGTGTATAATGGTATAGGTGCCTTCTTGTTTTGACTCGCGTCTATGTCCAAAGCCTCGAACAATAGGGGGCGACTCAGTCTTGTCGATATGTTTACCTGTATATCAGTCAAGTCAAAGGAACGCCGTGCAGGTAAGAACTTGTATGTAGGTAAGGCAAGACATCGAGTGACACACACACACACACACACACACACACACACACACACACACACACACATGTGAAAAAGCGTCAAACGGGTGGATAGTTAGGTCAGATATACACACTAATAGATAATTTCATATTTCTGCATGTTATAGTCTGTCCATCCAGCTGTGTATGGGTACCCGGTAGGATGATGGAATTGAGATTTTAAACCTTCTAGCGTCTTAAATGGCAGCTTGGCTTTTATACTCCCCATGGAATTGAGAAGGTGAAATGAATTCACATTGATCCATGGACCGGGGGTAATGATGTAGCGCTATGAGCGAGCATTGATTTGGCCCAATATATATACACAAAATAGATATACATACACACTACTTGAAACACCTTTACCAATGTTATACATGAGATACAAACGCATTCGTCCAACGCCCCCCTGTCTGGTCAGTTTACGAGACCACTGTCCACCCTGACCTGGCCGATATCGACCTACACCCGTTAATCAACCCACACAGTATATTTCTGCTAATCGATCATCTGGGTTATATCAGTATCTGGGTCGCCACCGTTACCGGGCCGGCACGCCCAGCCTATACACGCTGTATACAGAAGTATGTATAGCCTGGAAAATATATGCTGTATCCATAATTAGGTATAGCCTGGAAAATACACAATGTGTACAGAATTTTGTATAGGCTGGAAAATACACGCTGTATATCATTCTGTATAGCCTGGAAAATACACAATGTATGCATAATTCTGTATAGCCTGGAAACTAATTCTATATAGCCTGGAAAATACACACTGTGTACAGAATTATGCATAGCCTGGAAAATACACAATATATACAGAATTCTGTATAGCCTTTGAGTGCTTTCTTAGGTAATGGATTTTTATTTGTATTTGTTGTTCTGACTACACCAGATATATCGTCAGGGAGCTAGATCTAATACAATGTAATGATAATGGATATGCCCTCATAGGAGATGTGCTCGCCATCGTTTTAAGTCCTAGCTAGAGCAAATGCATTATGCACAACGAGTGGAATTATTAATGAAATAGAGAAGCTTTAATACAGAAAATGCTTACAACGAGGGGAATACTTTGTCCATGTGTCACTGAACCCACCAATCAAAACTTAGCATTTAAAGCAACTCTCTCACGGATATTATGCCATTTGCAGTATGTCTAAAAAACATATTCAATTTTACTATGTTTAAATTTCACGTTCCACATGACAAAGGGAATTCTATGTTTCAAAACTATGTTATTTTCGTTATCAGAGGGACTATTCATTTAAATACATATTTAACTGCTACAAGATAACTCTTATAATACATAATTATAATATAATTATATAACTATATAGTATATAGTATATTCCTCCTGCCCTAAACTTACAACCGTGATATAAGTGAAAGAATCATGAAAGCGGCTCTAAACCCCAATTAAAAATTAAACTACTATTACTAAATTCCTTAAGCTACGCATACCAGACATACAGACAGAAACATCTATCAACCTATTGTTGCTACTACTACTACCACCATCACCACTACTACTACCACTACTACTACTACTACTACTACTACTACCACTACTACTACCACTACTACTACTACTATTAGCTACGTTACTACTAGTACTACTAAATTTCCTTAAGCTACCGCTAAATACTACTAAATACTACTACTACTACTACTACTACTACTACTAATAATAATAATAATAATAATAATAATAATAATATATACTACTACCACCACCACTGCTGCTACTACTAGTAATACAACTGATGACCCTGTGTTGAGCTGCATGTATTAGCAATGGAGACACGTATACCCACAAGTGTTCTACTCCGGGTCTGTTATTATCTGACCACCATTCCAATGACTGATATAAATGGCATGTCAGCTGTCCCACTAAACTTCAATAAAGACCTGTTGACCCCTATTTTAGGTAGCACCATGGGGATAAATGGGCCCCGAGTTTCATTTGGCTGGTCACCCTAATCGGCCCGCTCTCTTCCCTCGGACATAGCCTGATATATTTAATGTCCACTCCGTCTCGTCGTCAAATGAATCAGTCGTCCGCCTTTGAAGTGACCGCGACCGCTTCACTCCTGCCATGAGAAACTAGTCCCCAGTGGCGATCGTGTTCTCATCGTTGAGTAATCGCTGTCATGGTTATCTCCCCTTGATGTCGGCATCCTTTGATCGAGGAATGTGCGTATTCTAATCGAATTTTCCGAATTGTCGAGTGTCCTTAAGTCCGTCTGTCGGACATAATACCGTTATCTTACTGCTTTAAGTGGACAATCTGCACTCGGGATGTAGGTACAAAACAGTGGGAATCCTTTTCCGCGGCTTGCTTTGCTTCAACTGTAATTTGTTCTGCTATCGTTGACGACTGGCAACAGGTTTGTCAATCGTCTTAATTCTAGCTCGACGTCATCCCCGTTTAACAAATAATTTGTCAGTCCTTTAAATACCATTTACTATTATTACTGATCGGCTTGGGTTGTAATGACAGAGCTGGGATAACTACAGAACCTAAAAGGGATATTTTCTATTAGAAAAGTTTGTTTGTTCTTTTAAAAAAGCGCAGCGTTGTGTAATGGCGGTAATGCGACGCTAATCGAATTTTGTTTAATAATCGATTCAAACCTCTTCATTTTTTTGTAGTAGTAGGGGTATTTTTTTTATAACCGTAGCTTGTAAAGAATTAACAATAGAACACCACTTCAGAGAAAGTAGACGGAATTAAAACGACATGAAAGCTTACTCCAATAACGCTTACTAGTACGTGCTATTAATATTAGGTAAACAATATATTTACAAACACGGCCGTATTACTGTCTCAACAGGTAACTTTATATCCGGGCACTTAACCTCAAATAACCCCCGTAACAATACGATCGATTGATATTTATGATATCAAATACATTCAAATTTATCGCGATCATCCATACCTAAATTTCAATTTTGATATCATTTATTTTCTAGCCCGGTTTAGTAACACGAGATGTTTCTTCCACAGATTTCTTTCAGCTCTTATTGTAGGTGTGAATCCTTGATTTGCTTTGATTCCCTACGTTAATTATACGAAACTATGTAAAGTAAATGTTGATTTAGTCATTCAGTATTGTCGTTAATACGTAAACGCGGCCATGAATTTTAAATTGTATATACGATACAGCACCTCTGTTGTGTAGTGAATTCCTATGTCGCGTTATTTTTTCCCCCGAGTAGTTTACTTTTCCTAAAGAATTTATTGATTTAAGCTCTCGCCTGTCGAAGTTATTAGTGATTACTGTACGTTGATCCCGAACGTCTTAGTTAGAGTACTGTTTGGAATCGAAAGTTTGATGTCACGTACGATAAGAAGTTAGCTAGGTCTGTTCGAACTCTGTACACTTGTAGACACCGTGTCGGCGAACAATCTAATAAAGTATTAAACATTTTAAATCTGATTATTTAAAAAGTGTTCAAGATGGAATAAATACGAAAGAATTGTTACATATAGAACCGTGGTTACATATAGGACCGCACCATTTGGTGAAGAATGCCCTATACATATACGGGTAATCTTTTTACGTATACGGGTAAGCAACATTCTTACATAATACGGGAAAATTATTTTACGTTTACGTGTAGTTTTACATATTCGGGTTGTATAATGTGTACGTTCCGGAACTATTTTCAAAACGATTTCGAAAAAAATGTCCATAGGCTGTATCATTAGAGAGGGACCATTAGAATAATGCCAGTATTAAAGCTCGCTGAAAATTGAAAGAATCCTATATAGCTGCCTCTTACCTGCTAGAAAACAAGTATAATGTATGCTTTAATACATCATGGTATGCATTCACTTTGACATGACTATTACTGTGATATCATGCACACTGCGTATTAAAGGGCAGAACCATAAAACAAAAATACGATAATAGAATTTAAATCCCGGCATACAAGAAAAAGCTTTATTCAAATAACTGCAGTGAATAAAAGTTCCGAATATGCGTGGCTTAATTTATTGCTCGTTTTGGGGGAATAATATTCTTCTCCTCGAACGTGACAGTTTCCACGACATTTGATTTACTATATAATGGTATTTTTAATTAATTACCCCCAGCTGTAGTTATATACCCGGAACTCTCTAGTAGTGAATTGTGAAGTTTCACCCGAGGGTGACAGGGTATGCTTATATCGACATTCCTCCTGGGATATTGTCAATGGCGAACTAATGGCAGCACCTTCGAAATAACATACCACGTCAGATAAATCCAAACAAACCTTTCAAAGGGTATAAACAGTAGTTGAAGAGCGTGACATGCATGTTCATGCAGGTTGCACGCGTGACGTCAAAACACGGTGATTTATCAAATTCAGGATCTGTTGGTTCGCTAAATAAGTAGACCAGGGGAAAGGGATTAAAATAAATGGTTTGACGAGAGGGTATTTTATACATGTTATGAGGCAGTCGTCCAATGTTGTATTACTTCAGTACACACTGCTATCGCTATTGTATGATAGCCCTATCGTATATTGTCAAATAACAATAATATTGTGTAGTTAACACCGTTTTAATCGATTTGATTCGATATAGGGTATATTTGAGGAATGCTGTAAGCGATAAGATAAGACTATACAAGTTGTGCTATGAACATTCATTCGTAGAGAGAATCAAAGATAATTTCTAATTTCGTCAGATTGCTCTAATTTTGAACATTGTGTAGTTCACCGATATTACTGCGAGCATGTCTCGGTATCGTATTCGTCGAGCTAGAATCGCTCAGGTGCCACGATGGGTGGAATGACAATAGAATTTCGTCATGGTGTTCAATTCCAAGCATTATCCAGCTCCATTGTTCCATGAATTATGCTATCCATTGTACGAGAACTAAATTACAATTGTGTTTTATAACCTTAACGGGTAAGGTCGCCGCACAGCGACATATCTTTCGCTTAAAAGAGTATCCCAGCTTTGTACGTATGTATGCCAATATACCCACAGCTCTTTCAATGGTTATTACTGATTAGGGGGTAACATATTCAAATATAGTTTTTAATACTATAAGTTATGACGTCATATATATCATATTGCAGTACGTCCTTCGGGTACACGTGCGAGGTTATAGAAAATCAGCTACCAGAAGACTCTACATTGTCCAACGGGCTGTTCATTAGTAGGTGTAAATCCCGTTAAGTGACTGTCAAAAATCGATATCGCTTGGACCGATGTCTAAGGTCGGAGGTTACGATCTTAAGACGTACACGTAGCCAGGAGACATAATACAGGGAGACATACGACGTAATACAGGGAGACATACGGGTTATGAGGAAGAAAAAGCATCGTCATTTGAGTCATAGAGGTATTCACACCGGGGTGATCTGATACAATGGAATGCTAGAACATGTTTAAAACAGATCTACGATTTTTTAAAATTCTTCACATGTCGACTATAATAGCCAATAAATCTTACTGTCATGTCAACATGTTTCTGAACAAAGGTAAATGTTGTTTGTAGTTACATAATAATGACAAGTTAATTAATATTGTACCGTTAGTTATGAGTAGTATAAAGATTGTTTAATCTCGAAAGAATAATTAAATTTTGAAAATAAGTTGAATGAAAAAACGTATTGTGTAGGTGCGTCTAAACGACGATTCAATCGATTCTTTCTTATAAAATTGAAGTTGATCTTTCTCATTATTCATGGTATTGGTTTACACTAATTGCAATATATCATGAGCTATGCATGTGAGTGGCAACGCACCATACCGGTGTATATATGTATTTGCCAGGGTCCTGTTTCACAGAACGATCGTAGCGCTATGAGTTTCGTAACTCAATGTTAACGTTTGAGAGTTATGACTCACGTAGCCCTACGATCGTTCTGTGGAACAAGAGCCAGTTCCACAGAACGATCGTAACGCTACGTTAACATATACCATCTTGACTCAGGCATCTACCATCTTTACGCAGACATCTACCACCTTGACTAAGACATCTGCCATCTTGACTCAGACATCTACCATCTTGACTCAGACATCTACCATCTTGTGACTCAGACATCTATCATCTTGACGCAGACATCTACCATCTTGATTAAGACATCTACCATCTTGACTCAGACATCTACCATATTGACTCAGACATCTACCATCTTGATTAAGACATCTACCATCTTGACGCAGACATCTACCATCTTGATTAAGACATCTACCATCTTGACTCAGACATCTACCATCTTGACTCAGGAATCTACCATCTTGACGCAGACATCTACCACCTTGACTAAGATATCTGCCTTCTTGACTCAGACATCTACCATCTTGACGCAGACATCTACCATCTTGTGACTGACATCTATCATCTTGACGCAGACATCTACAATCTTGACGTAGACATCTACCATCTTGATTAAGACATCTACCATCTTGACTCAGACATCTACCATCTTGATTAACACATCTACCATCTTGACTCAGACATCTACCATATTGACTCAGACATCTACCATATTGACTCAGACATCTACCATCTTGACTCAGGAATCTACCATCTTGACGCAGACATCTACCACCTTGACTAAGACATCTGCCATCTTGACGCAGACATCTACCATCTTGACGCAGACATCTACCATCTTGGCGCAGACATCTACCATCTTGATTAAGACATCTACCATCTTGACTCAGACATCTACCATCTTGACTCAGACATCTACCATCTTGACTCAGACATCTACCATCTTGACTCAGAGTGCTGAAATTGGTAGAGTCAAGATGGTAGATTGCTGAGTCAATATAGTAGATGTCTACCAATTTCAGCACTCTTGACGTTCCAACTGTCAATCCAAAGAATGGAGCACTATTAGTTGCCTTCTTAGTTTGACTTCAATAGACATCAGCAACGATACGTTGATCTCGATATAACCACCAATATTGTTAATATTACCGCGAGCTACGTTCCGTTAAAAGTATTACAGCCAGTGTATTGGCGAATGGAATAGACATGTCCGTTTTCAATCATGCAATTTGAGAAAAGATTCAAGAAGAATATATGCATGTATTGTATATATGTCAATATAGATATTCACCCCATATGTCTTGTTTCTTTCGTAACAAGGCAGAGTGCTTTAAGACGGCCGTCTGGAGCAATAAGCATGTACATTGACGCATCTACGTCCGGTTAAGTACAAGAATTGAAAATAATCGATGTTTTTTTTTAAACATATGTGTAACAATAAAGTATAAGAGATTCTCAATAAATCTAAAGCACACTTCCAATCATTAATAATTTCCTTATGATGGCGTCTCCTTATTGACTATTGAATTCCTTTTGTATGAAATGACACGATAATCCCATATATTCTCGTGTTCATAGGGGTGTGATTACGGCAGAAAGACGTACACAGGCAAACACAATGGTACCGGGTAAGAGTCTTTACGAGAGGTGTAATATTAATCCCGCCCCCGCGTTTTAGAGGTATTGAGTAACGTGTTACAAAGGCCACTCATGAAATGTACGTGTTATTCAGTCCGGTATATTAGTTAATTTTATTGCGTCCAACGTGAATTGTAACCAAAAGCGGGCAGTGTGTGTGTTGCAATAGTATACATCCGCGAGTCCAAATATGCGCAAACACCATTACATCATTGAGGTGTAGTGCTTTTGATATGTGTGTACATGACTGTACTGTTCCAAGCCTACCTGACTACCTGTACATATACTAAAGGTTCCAGCCTACCTGTACAGCCTACAGGTACATATTATAAAGGTTCTTATATATGGGAGTACCCAAGACAATCTCACAGGAAACTGACTAGATTTGTGCTGTAAAACATTCAGTTATGGGTCACTGTTCGAGGAATATATTCACCAAAAGGTATAACATTCTTGTGTGCATTAATGCGTACATTTCTGAGAAAGTTAATCTGTCTTTACTATAAAGCTTAAACATGCTCATGATGAGAGGAGTGTTGTAAAACATTCCCTATCAATTCTCGAGGAATATATACAGAAATAGACATTGTGTGATTTATAAAGACTCGGAATGCTTCGTATAGCAATCAGAACATACATATGTGATTTTTAGCTCTCTTCCGATGTGATTAATAATGGCAAGTCTTAGTTCCACATCTCCCTATAGTCGATTCCCCACATGAAAATAGGATATCTTCTATCGTGAAGTTCCTCTTTCACCGGTAAAACAACTGGAATGTCTACAGCTATACTGAAATGTCCTGAGACAGACTACGCTTAAGTCCTCTCGGGATGTCAACAAAGCATTGACCAGTGACAGTGGAATGAAGGCAAAGTTCACTGTGTGGTCTTAGGGGTGGGTGTGTGTGTGTGTGGGGGGGGGGGGGGGGGGGACCGGTCACAAAAAAAGTTAATAA
>JAUTBT010038248.1:0-17628 GCA_032361225.1 Lepetodrilus schrolli
ATGTAGCGCTATGAGCATGCTTTCGAGCGTGGATTTGGCGCAATATAAATATTCACATTATTATTATTATTATTATGGTGTATAGGCATTGACAAAAGGTGGCAGTTTCACTTGAATTTCGTATTAAATTTATTTATTTTACCATCCTCATTTTACAATACGTTTACAATCCATTTTAGCTCTGTGGATCGGGCCCCACCCAGTGAACAGTGAAAAGCCACTGAAATACATACCTAGATCCAATGCCTCTATCTTGAACTTGTCGATCTGTTTTCTCTCAAACAAATCTCGGAATTTTGTTTGCAATGGCCGCTTTCCTGTGTCGCCATTTTCTCCATATAAGGTAATAGAGACATTTGCATTTGTGCCTGAGCCAGGGACGTCACCTGTGTGCACTATTATTTCATAATTCACGGGTGCTAAATCTGAAAATAAAAATAGATTAATATATACAGCATGCCCTTGATATAACAACAATTCAATGATCCACATATTTGGATAAACTAGGGTTAGGCTTGGATCACTTTTTTGTAATATCAATGTTAAATTAAAAACTGAAGTTTGTTCTATTTTATAAGATTTCATAATCTAATTAACCCTCTCCCTGCTGGATTAGGCACAACCCTTTAGGGCATCTCCGGTTGCCTTCAGCATGGAGAGGGTTAATAATAATAAAATAAAATAATAATAAAAATAATATAATTAAACATAAACAAAACATCGTCACACATCTCGAATGTACAGTATGTAAAGTTCCACTGTTGTGTTTTCCGACTCTATATTGAGCACTAACATTGAATTATGGAAACACTCTACAACTCTTCTGCAAATTTGTTTGAATATTCAAATGCTGTTTTACTATTCGAATATTCGTAATTTATTATTCATACGTGAATATTTGAATGTTCATTTCAGCTATAAAATTCATTTACACATGTATAAAATTTGACTCGTAAATTTTTCATAGGTTACTGGTGGTAACGGTCACAGAATCTTCTCCAAGCAGGCCAACATCCATACCTCTTGTTTTAGCTACGTGGCTTTCCTCGATCTTGCGGACTTGGAGAACTTTACCGGAACTCTTAGAATACTTGTGAGATATTGGGACCCAGGACGAACATGGGAAGTGATACCTAGAGAAAAAATGTATACATTGTTGCAGATTCTGAAAATTCACCATAATACCTACCTACCTACCATAATCCTCATAATACCTACCATAATACCTACCATAATACCCATAATACCTACCATAATACCTACCATAATACCCATAATACCTACCATAATACCTACCACAATACCTACCATAATACCTACCATAATACCTACCATAATCCACATAATTTGAACATGAAATTTCGAGTGTCATTGTCGCCTATTGGTGAAGTATTCCCGCTCCGACATTAAGCACTAATTAAGCACTAATTATACTTCATTCATTCAGTGTCATTAATTATTTAATGTTTCCCATTCATTTTATATTGCAGCAACTTTAAACAACAATTCACTCGTACAATAATTCATGTAATTTTAGTTTATTTTCAACCTGTAGCATTATGTTTTTAAGAAAGAGTAGAGAGAAAAAAGTTCTTGATGCAAGACTATGACGACTCACTTTTCACCACTGGCCGTATCCGTGACAACAACCTCATGACAATGCCAGAAGGCATCTCGACCTCCGGTGTCAATAGGTTTGTCCTCTCGCTGGTAAGCTCCCACAATGCAACTCTCCAGCTTACCTAATGGTGGCGATGTGAACTTGAAATTATTCATGTCACCCCTGTGGAAAAACAAAATACATGTACTTGTATGGTAAAGTGTTATGGAGTGAGTGAGTGGTCATGGAGTTTAATGTCACGGCGGAAATCTTTCACCCATTTGCGACGATTAAACATTTAATTATTTTACTATATGGGTTTTGAAATTGAAGAAGCATGAAAAACATGCAAAAAAGTATTTTAAATGATGTAATAGCAAGATGAATAGTAAAATTATGTATATGATTTAATGATTTAATTTAATTTATGGACCTAGGAACATTTTATCACATGTAATAAAGATTTCCACCTTTATAATAAATACACATCAATATAATTTAGTTATCAAAACTACACACAAAAAAATACTTTTATTATTCATAGTCAAAATACAACATTGTCAAAGATAAGAAGGGCAATACGTCCGGCTTTAATTCTTACTTTCTGAGTATCTTAGTATGGGCACTGTTCTCCAGATGAAATGTTTTAGAGGTTTTCCGTTTCCCTTCCAGGATTATCCACCCATGGTGCATTGTGCCGCCATCTTTCTTGTCGGTTGTTATGATGTCGATATTATACACTGGAAAGCATGGTAATTAGCATTTAATAACAAAGTTACTCATCATCATCATCATCATCATCATCATCATCATTTATATCCACTTTGTTGGGTTAATCCCAAACCTGGGTCAATAGGACACCTCACGTTCCCTCCAACAGGGAGAGGGCTCCTTTTACCTTATTTTTTTATTGGGGTTTATAGCCGCTTTCAAGATTCTTTCACTTATACCACGACTTGTCAGTTTAGGGCAGGAGGAAACCCTGAAGAACCGTAGCACTGAATGTTGCAGTAAACCTGCCAGCACCGGCTTTTACTGACAGACCAAGGATGATAACTGCATTGCCATGGTACAGACAGCACATCCTTTCGTGAGAGATGGTTGCTATTGACTTGCATGTATACAACCTGTATACAACGGTGTCATCACTCAACCTCCACAGTTTTAGATCTATGGATTATGAGAGGAGGGATGAGACAACAAGACAGTAGTGAAGAGAGGGAAGAAAGAAGAGTAGAGGAAGATAGAGAGAGGAGCACGAGGGAAGAAAGGGAGGGTATGGGGGAGGAAGAGGAAGTGAAGATGCAATTATAGATCTGTGGATTTTGGTGATGTTCCTTTCAGCTGTGCGAAGTGTTCGGATTACGCCAAACAGACAATTTTGTCAATGCGCAGTCTGTACTTGCACACTGTATGGTCTGTACTAGCTGGCGAGGTAGTGCAGACCATACAGGAAAAGTACAGTGACTTCACCACATCATAGGCAATTCTTTGCCGCCATCTTGCTTGTACGAGTTGTTCCTTTCACTTAGTACATCATACTGGAGTGACGTCACCTGTCTGTCTGAGAACACTTTGCACACCTCAAAGGAACGGGGCCTATGAGAGGAGGGGAGAGAAGAGAAGATGACAGGAGGGAAGAAGATGAGAGGAAGATATAGAGAGAGGAGAGGAACATGAGGGAGTAAGGGGAGACAACTATGGAAGGGCGGGAGAGAAGAAGACGGATGTGAGAGGAGGGGAAGGAGTATGGTGGGAAGGAGAGATGGAAGGAAAGGGGAGAGGAGGAAGATGAGGGAGTGAGAGGGAAGAAGAGAAAGAATAGGAGGATAGAACAGAGGGGGGTGAAGATGTAAGAAGGAGGGGGGAGAGGAAAGAGAGGGAAGAGCAGAGATGGGAAAGCGAAAACTAGAGCGAGAAGATGACGTCTTTCTCTCTCAATCCTCATGTTTCTCACCAACTTTATCCTTGGTCGCGGAGTCTGGTCTCAGCTGGTTGCTGCAGGTCAACTCCCGGATGATCTGTTTGTCGTCGGCACTCTTGGACAGCCAACGGTTGCACATGAAGTTGTAGATGTGGTGGTTGTTCATGTCCTCCACCTCGATGTTGTCCAGATGCCATGCAGACCCCAGACCTGAAAACAAACCAGGCCGTCACAGTTGAATAAATCATTTATTTATTTTTCAGGAGTCCAAATTCGGGTACCGTAATTACCCTAATAACTTGAACAGGAAAAAAGTTTTATATTTTTAGCTGTTTTCGAATTATTAGAAAAATAATTCTTTTTTAAATAATCTGTTTTCATCATATAATTAGGGGCAACCAAATTAAAGTAAAAAATATGGTTGTTAATGACATGGTAAATAAATAAAGGATTTGTGTTTAAAAATAAAAAAAAAAATTTAATTGTTTTGATTTATTTTTTATAATGATTTTTTTTAAATCGGTCATGTTCATATTTTTATGGTGGGGAAAAATTATTTTCGGCAATTAATTTAGGTGTTCAAACTATTAGATGGTTCGAATTATTAGGGTAATTACGGTATTCAGCTTCTAAAGATTTTATTTGTTTATGGAAGGAGGAAATCTGCAACACATGTAGCACTGGTTGTTGCAGCAAACCTGCCAGCATTGGCTAGTTGGTTTAGTTTTGGTGGATTTTTTTTATGTGTGTGTGTGTTGGTGGTGATTTGTTTTGGGGGAGGGATTTGTATTTTCATATTTATTAAATCAGGGTTTCAAATTATTTTCCTCATATCACAGCTTGTCAATTTATGGCAGGAGGAAACTTTCAGCACCCGCAGCACTGACTGTTGCAGTAAACCTATGAACGTTGGCTAGTACTGACAAACCAGAGTCATAGAACAGAGGTTTATATCATGATCATCTTAGAAAAGTGACTTTCACAAATATTGATGCTGGGTCCTTGATGATCTACTTTCGTCAAGAAATGATTAATTAACAACTGCATAAATAAGAAGTTGGAGCGATCCAAGAAATCGAGCCACAAATTGTACAAAAACAGATTGAGACGTGTTGTCACCTTTGTTGTCATGCCACACTCTGAGTTTGCTGAGTTCTCCGAGGGACACGATGTTCTTGATGGTAAACACGTCCTGCTTTCCCTGTTCAAATGCACTCTTGTTCGTCTCGGACTTGTCCAGTTGCAGCTCGCCAGAGTCACCATTTGTGCCGAACAGGATGACGTAGACATTGGCGTTGGTTCCGGCGCCGCTCATGTCTGAGGTCTTCACCATGATCTTGTAGTTTGTCTCTGAGAATGGAGAGATGTTTATGGAATATCGTAATCACATTTCCTGACCATTCTTCAAAAGGTTACTTAGACTCGTGCAATAATATCGACCAGGCCCCGAGATTACGAAACCTTTTTTCATTCTCAACTTTTTTGTTCACAAATCCATATATAAAATTTTAGCTTGAGCATGAAATTGTACTCAAAATGTTTGGTGATCTTGGGGCCTGTTATGGATTCATATACATGATAAAACTATTATTGATGACAATCCGCTCTCTGAGAGAATTTGATAATTCATATTTTATTGTATTTTTTTATTTGGGTTTAGAGTGGCTTTCAAGATTTTTTCACTTATATCACTACTTGTTCATTATTCAGTATTATTATCCCTATTGAATTAGCTTTTTAGAATATAGTTTTTAATAAGGAATCTCGTACTGCATCTAGTAACTAGAAGGTTAAAGGGACAATATCAATTTAATAATAATTTTTATTTATTATATTTTTACCTTTTTTACATTATATTCTAGGGTGGGGGCTGTTTTTGGACACATAATGAACAACTAATATGCAACGAAAACCATTTTTGTTAAAGGCATTGGACAATTGACTTTACTACAAACTCATTTCATTTATGCAGAAATAAATTGCTAGGCCATATAACAATTTCTCAAATGCTATTCAATTGTCCGAACCCTTTAGCAAGGGTTTAACCCTTTCCCTGCTGGTAAGGCTAAGGAATCGACTACCACAAGTGCGCGTGGACGTACTTCCTATCACAGTTTTGCCTCTCTCCATCGCCGGTATATCCACGAACAGTCTGTTGACACCCTTCTCCTTAGATTTTCCTAGCCAGTCTCGGTGGTTGAACACTGACAACATGCCGCTTTCCATGTTTCGCAGCTCCACCTGGTGGCCAAACAAAAATAGTTTATAATCTTCATTTGCATTGGATTCTGTGTTATCAATCAATCACTATGAGCTAACAAAAATCTAGCACAGAGGCTACCATTCAGTATATTGTACACAGTTCGATGGATGGACATTTCTCACTTTGGGGGATTTATTAAAGGACACAAATGACGTTGAATGTGTCGGTGTTAATGAGACAGCACCATTACATTCATAGTCTTTCACCCACTTTACCAAATCCCCCAGAGTGAAATCGTTGCCATCCATTGGTCTTTCTGCTATCAACCAATGATAGCAACAATGGTGGATTCAGTTAACCCTCTCCCTGCTGGATTAGGCACAGACACTGCTCTTTTGGGCATCTCCG
The DNA here is from genome assembly GCA_032361225.1 of Lepetodrilus schrolli. NCBI lineage: Eukaryota > Metazoa > Mollusca > Gastropoda > Lepetellida > Lepetodrilidae > Lepetodrilus > Lepetodrilus schrolli. The sequence continues at coordinate 6,136 of JAUTBT010038248.1, forward strand.
GTTGCCTCCAGCATGGAGAAAGTTTAAAGGGCAGCACAATTGGTAATAAACGCAGACTCACCAATGCCGCATGACTAAAAATATTTATTTGTTTGCATTGACAACCTGAAACGGTTCAACATTAGAAGAAGTGTCTCCAGATTTAATCACCTTTTCCAGATACCATGACTGTCTTCCGGGCTGCGGTTCCACGGATACCCGGAGTTTCTTCAAGGGAGCAATGTCGTCGATTTCCATCTGGAAAAGAATAGATAAATAAATTTCAATAAATTCAAGGTCAGGAAGAAATGTCTGTGCTGCTACACCACAACAAACGTCTTCAATGAATTAATGTTCGTAATTGGTGCTAGACTGTCTGACAGCATAATGCTCAGCACTTTAACAGAAATAAGAACACACCATTGGCCTCAATATCCTTTACAATTAACTTTTCTATGATTTTTATATCTTTGGAAACATGGTCTGTAAAAAGATGTGTCTCCTTAAAGATCATATTTTTAATTGCCCCAAATATCTTTGACAAGGACTACCTATACGTAACCATGGAAACAGTCATGCGACTGACCTTTATGAGATCTGGAACTACTGACCTTGAGGAGATCTGACCTTCCTCTCTGGAAGCGGTCCTCAGTTTTCGGCAGTTCCAGCTGTGACGTGGTGCCGTGCTGCCCAAACACGGTAATGAACACCTTACAATCCGTGCCTGCTTCTGCAACCTCCCCCGTGTGGACCGTCACCTCGTAGGGAATCACTGGAGATGAGATGTACAGGATGTGACGTGGGTGTCAGTTGCTATGGAAGCATGAGGCAAGGTCTATCATCTTAAGCCAGTACAGAAGGCATCCCCAATAATCACTGTGTCATCATTGAATTATCTCCAGCCGCCATCAACCAATCATTCCCTCTTGGCATCACTCACCACCACCTCCTTCCAATCACCCAATCATCCCTCATACTCATCTATGCGACCAGTATACATCTCCATCACCTAACCATCACACAATCATCACACAATCATCCCTCCAGCTGTCCCATATCCTCTCCATAGTCGGCCTGTACGAGACCAGTAAACATCCTAATCACCTTTTTAAGCAGTTATAATCCAATCACCACAATCCATCACCATCCCACCCGATCACCACCCAATCACCACCGGTACTCACTGGGCTTGTAAGAGACAAGAATACATCCCAATCACCCCATATACAGTCATCATCCAATCACCACAATTCATGACCACCCCACCTAATCAACATCCAATCACCACCGCTATTCACTGAACTTGTAAAAGACCAGACAACATCCAAATCACCCCATATATATTTATCATCCAATCACCACAATTCTTCACCACCCCACCCAATCACCATCCAATCACCACCCAATCACCACCGCTACTCACTGGGCTTGTAAGAGGTAATTGAGCTCTGTCCGTCGTCCACGCTGAAGATGCGACTGGTCTTGCCGTCGTTCTTGTCCCGCGCCAACCAGCAGTTGGTGTTGAAGTGGAAGTGCTTGCCATTGGTGGGCACATCAATCTCCAGCTCCTTAAGGAACCAGCCAGTGCCTGGTGCCACTCCGTCGTGACCAACCTGTGTACAGACGGAAACCAGTCTTAGATAACGGAAACCAGTCTTAGATAACAGAAACCAGTCTTAGATAACAGAAACCAGTCTTAGATAACGGAAACCAGTCTTAGATAACAGAAACCAGTCTTAGATAACAGAAACCAGTCTTAGATCACAGAAACCAGCCAGTGCCTGGTGCCACTCCGTCGTGACCAACCACATCCACGTAAAAATCTTGGTAGTGTTCACACCACATATTGTCACTAATCTCTCAAGAATACCATTTCAAATTAGTGCAAAATCAACCTAAAATACACCATTTTAAAGTAACATGTATACCAGTCATGACAATTATTTGTCTGCAGCCCCAAGCCACGTCCAGGTCAAATAAATTGACCCCTGGATAAATAAATCAGTAGATTTCCTCATAGCGGATTTCCGAGGATCAACTGATCTCCACAGATCCACAGAAAATTGCCATGTAGACATGGTATACCCATAACAACTGTCTTTGCAAATACACGCAGTGTTCGCTAAACCTTCAATTTACTGGCATTGATCGCTCGACATACCTCGACCTTTCTGACCTCTCCCACATCAATGGCCTCCAGTGAGAATGTCTCCACGGACCCGGGAACAAATGCGTCCTTTTGTGCAAGCTCCAGGAAGTGCCGCCCTGTGTGGAGCTTCTTGGGTCCAATGATCCTCACCCACACATTGCTGGCTGTCCCGTTGTCCTCGCCCAGCCCCGTGGTCACCTTCACCGTGTACGGGATCGCTGGAAATAGATATGATGAATCCGTCAGATGTGGAACACGGTCATGTGACACAGTCATGTGACATAGTCATGTGACACAGTCATGTGACACAGTCATGTGACACAGTCATGTGACAGAGAACATGACAATTGCTGCATCAATATCAAGCAAGGATTAGATGGGATGTGTGTTGTTATAAAAAAAAAATCTTTCCGAATCATCTCCATTAAAACCTTTTGGGGGGAATTGGAATGTAGAGATATACTTTTAAGATTCTTTCAGTTATATCACAGCTTGTCAATGGCAATGCAGCTGGTGCTCGCAGGTTTACTGCACCATTTAGTGCTACCGATATTGTGGGTTTCATCCTGTCCTAAACTGACAAGCCGTCATAGAAGTGAAAGAATCTTGAAAGTGGTTCTAAACCCCAATTACAAAAAAACAAAAAAACTCACTCGGTCCTTCTGGTAGTTCTTCCATATATATCAGCCGGTGCTTGCAGGTTTATTGCAACATTCAGCGCTACGGATATTACAGGTTTCCTCCTGCCCCAAACTGACAAGCCGTGATATAAGTTAAAGAACCTTGAAAGCGGCTCTAAACCCCTATTCAAAACAAAACGAAAAACTCACTCGGTCCTTCTGGTAGTTCTTCCATGGATGACATCTGTTTCCGGTTCAGTCGTGGACTTTTCCCGAATGGTTCACTGCGGAGCGAGTCCAGACTGGATACAGAACCGCCATACTTGGTGGATCTCAGCGTACCAGTGCTGGACATTTCGCCATCATAACCCTGACAATGATTACATGCAATCAATTTTACGGATAACAAACAAATAAATATCATAAATTTGTCTTTTTCCTGATGAAGAATATAGAAATAAATAAAAGTCAATTTTCATCTGTTTTGTTTTTAAATGATTAATATAGAAATACATTATTATCAGTTTTCCTGACCTTGAGAAAAAGTTGTGAGGTCGATGTGGGAAGATATTGAGATGCCGTTTTATTCAAATGTTAACTAATATTAAACGCATTGTTGCTGGCCGATATACGCAGATTGCTGGAGCACAAAGATGCCGGTATAGCCAGAGTGCACGTAATTTTGGAGTTTAACGTTGCTGCATGAATCTCACCTTGACGTAGAGGTGTCTCTCAATCTTGCCGTCGCCCTTGTTCTTGGCCAGCCACCGCTCACAGTGGAACACGTACGTGGCTCCGTCGAGCGGATCCATGATCTCCACGCGGTCCAGGTACCACGCCGGCTTCAGCATGGAGTTGTCATGGCGGATGTAGATCTTGAACAGCTTGCCCAGGTCGCCCGCCTCCACGATGAATCGGTCCGTCTGCAAACGTAACAAAACAATGGTGATGCATGGTTCAGTTTCGTTACTTTTAAAATTACATGTATTCATAAAGAGAAGGGCAAACGTACAACCAATATACACTGATTGTGGTATCAGAGCTTTAGATGTATTTTTCTTCAAATGTAATTCAATCAGATTCCTCCTTTAACAAATTCTGTTATTCTGGTGTAGAGGGTCACCACTTTGCCTAAACAGACACTGCCCAAACACTACTACACTACATGGCACTACATGGCACTACACAGACACTACATGTACAGTGCATGGCACTACACAGACACTACCCAAACACTACTGCACTACATGTACACTACATGGCACTACGTGGCACTACACAGACACTACATGTACAGTGCATGGCACTACACAGACACTACACGGACCTGGTTCCTCTCAAACTTGTCTCTGTGGGTCTCCGAGTTGCTGAGCTTCCTCTCACCAGTGTCGCCACGATCACCGAAGATTGTCAGGAAGACGTTGGCGTCTGTTCCCCCGCCCTTCTCCGCGCCCGTCACCACGTTGACCACATAGTTCTTGGCTGCAGGAGAGAAATATCACACAATCAGAGTCCTGTTCCACAAAGTGATCTTAGAGCTACAAGTTGTAACTTACTAAAGATATGCAAAAGGACGTAAAGAATGGCAACTCTCATTGTGCTATGATCATCGACTTCCTGTCCCGGATAATGAATGTGCAACCAAGGACCATACTGATCCTGAGATTCCAACCCAAATAATCCTTAGCGGTCAATTGAGTGAGATATTTTCCCAGTCTTTCATTGATTTCCTTGTAACATGTTTACTCACGTTTACCGAAAAAACAAACTATTCTTTTAATTTTTTTCTCTCCAATTTCTTTTCTTGTTAACTGGGGAATAGACCCCGCTTTCAAGATTCTTTCATTGCGTATGGGTGACATATTCCTGCTGCGACGTAAAGCACGAATTTATTCATTCAAGAATCTTTCCCTTGCATCACGGCTTGTTAGTTCATAATCTATTCTCATTCAGTCACAATTTTCCAACAAAATGAAGAGCAAGAAATCTCACATGCACTGAGGGACGACTCCATTACCTTGTAATTTGTCTCTAAGTTTGTGGTCGACGGCTCTGACTTCTCCGTCCTTGCCAATCACCTCCTTCGTTGCCTTTAGTGGAAGAAGCTCTCGTACAATCTGACTGTCATCTTCATTGCGAGCCAGCCACCGGTCACATGGGAACTCGTATGTGATGGAAGCCTGTCATGGAAAATTTGGTTAATTGCCATCTTGTTTGCAATCTGACATTTAAAACATCACACTTGAAACATGTTGCATCACACTGTAAATATATGCATAATAAATTAAACATGTTGCATCATAATTGAAAGAAATATGCATATTATCTTAAATATGTTGCATTATGCTTGAAACATTATGCATCACACTTGACAATGAAAATACCTGAAACACATTGAAGCGCACTTGAAACATGATGCATCATACTTGAAATATGTTGCATCATACTTTAAACAGTATGCATCACACTTGACAATAAACATACTCAGCACACAATACACTTGAAACATACTGAACAACACTTGAATTGAAACATGGTGCATTATACTTTAAGCATCATGTTTGGCATACACTGCTTCACAATTAACACACAATGCATCATTTTTGACACAAACTGCACCACAACCATGACAACTGACTCACAATGACTAATTAACATATTTCACAACAATTAATAGGTATCATTCTCACTGAAAAATTAATTACAATCACAATTTGTGCACTTATGCATGGAATAATTCAAAATGATTTATTAATTAATATTATTTATTAAATGTATATATTATTATTATTATAATTATAATTATTAGTTTTAGTAGTAGTATTATTAGTAGTAGTAGTTATTGTGGGGCAACTCAGATTATCTTCAGTGAGAGGAATGTCAATAATACTTTCATATTGGATTTAAATTCATATTGGAACAATTCATCAACTTCATGTCAAATTTGCATGTATGAAGATTTAGTTTTGATAAAAGATTCTTCAAAATAACATAGCCTAATATGAGTTGAAATTTGGGCATCAATTATAAAATGTTTAGAGCGAAAATGTGTTTTTTACATGAATTTGACGAATCTTTGCAGTCAATATGTATCATTATCGTGAATGGACAGAACATATACGATGACATAGAACATACGATGACACAGAACATACGATGACACAGAACATACGATGACATAGAACATATACGATGACACGGAACATACGATGACACAGAACATACGATAACATCGAATATACGATGACATAGAACATATGATGACACGGAACATACGATGACACAGAATGCAAGATGATATACCTGTTGTTTATTCTGTATCCAGTAAATGACAGCAAGAAGAAATATAAAATAGATGGTATATTAGTCTATAGAAGCAGCATTATGATATTATACTCAACAAAATAAATTAAGGATATTGTGTGGAGAAGCTTTCTAACAAATTTCAGAACTCGGCTTTAGGAATCTGGTGTCATTCCTCAGACTAATTCTTCTGCAAGTTCTTGAAGAGTACCTGGAGCCTGTAGATGTTTGGAAATTCTTTGTTGTTAAGATAATATACGGTTAAATTTATAAGTAAAAAAAGGCTTCTGGACCTTAATTAATTTTGTTGAGACTAGCAATGGTATCAGAGATTAGATATGCAGAAGTGAACACAATGTTTAAGGAACATAACATAAAAATAGTCATCAATTGTTTGTTTGGGGGGGGGGGGAGTGTAATTGGGGGTTTATAGTCGCTTTCACGATTCTTTCATTTATATCACGACTTGTCAGTTTAGGGCAGGAGGAAACCCACAACATCCGTAGCGCTGAATGTTGCAGTAAACCTGCGAGCACTGGCTGGTACTGACAAGACCAAGGATGATAACTGCATTGCCACTTTACAAGACAGCGCATCCTATCAATATCGCATCAGAAAGGTAACTTTCGTAAACATTGATGCCGGGCCCCTGGGGCGGGATTTGAACCTGGAACCTTGGCTCCGAAGTCCAACGTTCTACCACTGCGCTACCACCCGCCCAGCAATTGTTTGTTAGTGGTTATTTTAACCTGTAAACTTTTAAACCGTAATTGATTGATATTAATAATGAATGTAATTATAAGAATGTAGTGGAGCTGTGACATGATTAACTATCTATTATTAATCAATAAAATAATTGATTGATTGAATGAATGAATGAATGAATGAATGAATGAATGAATGATAATATTATACGATAAAATAATGTTTTAAATAATTACAGTTTCTAAAGTAGTCAATATAATAGTGGACTACTTTCTCACCTTTCCAGAAGTTTCTAGTCTCCGCACTTGGACTTTGTTGAGATGCCATCCAGAACCCAATCCTGTTCCATCGTGTCCGATTCGGAGCTTGTCTATACTTGGACCAACGTCTTCCATCTGGAACATACACACTTTCAGATAAATGGAATGTGATATTATCTGGAGCAATAGCAGCCAATTTTTTGCCAACTTGCAAATATGTTTTTTTTTTTATTGTATTTTGTTTTTATATTTTGAGAATAAATTACCAAAGTATTGCCAAAATATTGCCAAGTATTGCCAAAGTATTGCCAAAGTTTAGCCAAATAGCTACATTGAATTTGTTTGTATCTGCGATATGTTCTTATAAGTTCATGGCATTTCATATATATTTTGTTAACAAAATAATGGAAATTTCAGTCATTTAAACTTTAAAACGGAGACGGATCCAAATTTGTTGTTAGGGATAGAGATAGTAAGTTTACAACAGCAAAATAGTCTGTGAATAGCTTTTATTTCTCGACCAATAAAATTGCTGTAAATATTGTAAATATTTTACAATCAATGTTAGAGGGCAAATAGTAAGACTGCACAAGCAAGTCTTTTGCCAACAGTATACGTGTGATGTTTCTTGTTTTTGTTTTTGTTTTAAATGGGGGTGGGGGGTTGGAGGGGCAATGGGGCAAGTGCAACTGTAAATCCAACATTGCTCACCTCCACAACAAACTGGTCGACAGCTCCTTTCTTGAACTTTTCCTTCCTCTCCCTCTTACTGCTACACAGCGACTTCTGTTCCGTGCACGTGTCTTTTCCGTACAGGACCACATAAACATCCGCATCGGTGGATGCAGAGGTTTTGTCGCTTGTGTACGTCGTGATCTCATACGGAATGCCTGAAATAGCAACAGTAATTAGTTAACAGTGAAGCATGGTGTTCTCTGCTATAGTTTGGCATGAAATGCATTGACACCCCTACTTGGTAGATTATCTCGGTAAATAATTCATAGAATGAAAAACAAATAAAATTAATTTCTAATTTTGTACTGCCTAACTATATGTTTTAAAAGATATTTTTTTGCACCATTAATAAAAAAAATCTGTTTAATTATTTTGAGTAAGTATTATTTTATGTAAAGGAATGATGTCTGAACGATGGAACGGGCAAAAAGGCTCAATTTCCACATGCGGGTGGGTGAAGAAGATGCACATGCAAATTGAGCTTTAGCATAGATAGGTATCGATAGATGGCTTGACAATTTGTCGCTAAGTATCGAAATAGAAAGTGAACTCACATCTTTCATACTGCTTCGTAGCCAATTCCTGTGGGAAGAGTTCTCGTTCGATTTTTCCGTCATCCTGTTTTTCCGCAAGCCACCGGTTACAGGGGAATGTCCAGGTCCGTCCAAGAGATGGGCAGTCAATGACCACATGGTCCAGAAACCACGCAGAACCACCGTGCTTGTTGTCATGGCCGATTCTGTGGAACAAGGGAGGTAATAAACCAGCTGTAATTAATTGCCAACCACAAAAAATGACAACTTTTTCTAACCAATTTTAAGTACTTGAGGTATTTGGATTAAAACCCAGAAATTTCAATTTGGCAGTATATAATGCACTAACGATTGGCAGTATATAATGCACTAATGATTGGCAGTATAAAATGCACTAACAATTGGCAGTATATAATGCACTAACGATTGGCAGTATATAATACACTAATGAATGTACTGATTCCAGCCACAATTGACATTTTGAGAATATGGATTTTTAAAAGTTATTGATACATCTCGAACTTACTGGATTTTCTTGAGCTCTCCAATCTTCACACATTCAAGGATAAACTCATCAGTTTTGCCTTGCTCAAACTTGTCCTTGTTTGTCAGAGATGACTTCAAAAACATCTTGCCTGAGATATAACAGTTATTATCACATAACATGCTTTAAATAGAAATATTTTCACTAGTGCAATAACACAATGAATTTTTATAATGTGATATCAAAGTCTTTTTGGAGCTCTTTCAGTGCTTTTTCTTAGGACATAATTTCTCGAATATTAAGTTAATATTTACACATTTACTTGGAACTATATTGTGTCTGCATGCTTTAACCCAGTTCCCAAGACATTTGCTCATTGAAAATCAATATTACAATAGTTTCTACAGTTATGCGATAAATAGAATCTCACATTCATGTTCATATATTACTGAATTTATTAAACTCGTAAAATAGTAATAAAAATAATAGTGATAAATAAAAAATATCCTATAATAATAATAATAATAATAATAATAATTGTAAATAATAATATTAATAAGATTTTTTAGTAATAATAATACTAATAATAGTAATAATAATAATAACTTTAAAATAATAATAATATTAATAAGAAAAAATAATAATAGTAATAATAATACTAATAATAGTAATAATAATAGTAATAATTAAAAAATAATAATAATATTAATAAGAAAAAATAATAATAGTAATAATAATAATAATAATAAATCATCCTCACCAGTGGAGTCTTCGTCTCCAAACAAAACGATGTAAACATTGGCGTCTGTCCCTGCTCCCCATGTCTTTCCTGTTGTGATCTTTACATGATAAGTTGTCATTGCCGCTGAAACGAGTAATCATAATTAAGTATATTAATAGTCCATTAATACAGCACATGACTCCATGCTAATGTATGCTAATGTATGCTAATGTATGCTAATGTATGCTAATGTATGCTAATGTATGCTTGAAGCAAAATCCTATTTACAAGCAAGGAACAATTCCATCTCTCTCCAGAATATCTTTTCAATTTACCTTTAGTTTCCAATGCTATTTCATCCCGGACCGCTGTGGAATCCTTCCGTGACAGCTTCCTCTTCAATGATTGGTCAACCGGGACAAGGTCACGTGTTATCTGTCCGTCGTCGTGTTTGGTTGCCAACCATCGCTGACAGGGGAAGAAATAGCTGAAACAACCGATATACTAATATTTTACCATGTCTCCTGGGTCATATGACAACATATTTGTATTATATTCACGAGAGTGTACATTATATTTGCCAGTGATATATCGTTATATTTCGCAGCAGGAATCTTTCACCGATATGTGACGACTGCATTATGTAAAATATATATATATCTTTGAATTACAAGCAAAATTAACGCAAACAGCATATTTTGAGCATCAAACTACATATTTGTCTACCATATCGGGTTTGTTACTTAGCATAAGTTTTCATAATTTCAATCATATTTCTTACATAATTTCAATTAGGGGATAAAGATCTATTGTTTGTAATTTAGAGGTATCAATTGTGAATTGATTCCTTTTAAATTGAATTGAAAACCGAACGCGTAGCATGAGGTGTTCAATTAAAAATGTAGAAGGTGTCACTTCATGATTGATACCTCTAAATTACAAACATTAGTGCTATTATCCACATTCTAATATGACTACACAAACTATGAAATTCCACCGGAAGATGTTTTGATGCTGTTGTGTAAAGTTGTGATCTGGGCAAAATCATCCGTCGCTTGCCGATTTCATTGTGACGTCACAACTGGTTCCCGGTTGTTGCGCGACCCCCGAGGTAAATAGTTATCGGGAGACGAGCAGCTACGTCAGAATGAACATCTTGACCATCAACGAATACGCGACGTCACAGTGCTAGACATCTTTAAGTACGCGCTTTTTAAGTCTGGAAACTTTCTCCAACCCGATTCTTGTTGACAATACAATTAGTGTTTGGTAAGATAAACTCATTGTAAACTGATCCCGTGAGGTACATGAGTTGATGTACCATCTAGACGTAACCCACGAAACTGGTTGACAAATGTATATTATTGTACGCTTGTTGGTGATTTGGTTCTAAAATCAGATGTGTTTAAATTGCGAAATAACTGTGTCTGATATCGTAGGCAAGGCACATTTTGGCCAATTGTTGTAGGTTATTCATAAAAGTCATGTTAAAAAAAATATATAGTTCTTCAATACCCTTTACTTTTACTGAGCAGTATTTTACTAAACAAGATTTGTTAAGAAATATGTAACACCTTCTTCTATTGGTCGGTTCCTCCACTTCCACACGATCCAGAAACCAGGCGGCGCCACCACCTTTGTTGTCATGGCGAATCTTCAACTTCACGAGCTTACCCAGGTCAACAGCTTTGATCGTGAAAATATCCTCCTGTAAACATGTCAAATATCTTCCTGTAAACATGTCAAATTTAAGGATTAATAAATGTTGGCATCGTAATGTTAAAATATTTCAGAAACAAACTTTGTGTGCTAGAATTTGTAATCTTGAGTGATTGGGCATTGTACAGCCATTTTTATTTGTTGCAGTGATCTTCCCAGGTTTACATAAGTTAAATGATACTGTAAATCAGGAAATTAATGCGAGCAGGATATTAATGCGAAAAACGTGATTGGCTTATGGTCGCATTTAATTCCTACGCATTATGGAAAATAATGAAAGGTACG